>JACEIK010001223.1:93894-116519 GCA_018107945.1 Datura stramonium
GTGTTTAGAGGCTCGAAAGGCCATGAACATGCAATTCTAATTATGTGAGACGATAATTGATAGTTTCATACTTAACCATTGCAAATCGTAGTAGCGCATGTTTATCCAGCTTTAACTCTATGTTGCTCCTTGAATGGGTTCAGAATATTTTGTTGACCACAATTAGACTTAGTTAAACTATATCAAAAACTTCTATAATCAACACTTGCGGTATTTAATATCATACTTAAACTTTATAGTTAGTTGAATTGGTCCAGTCCCTGTGGGTTCGACATTCCGGTTCTTAAAAAGAGCCACTATATTACTTGTACGACCCGTACACTTGCGGGCCGACATCATGATGCACCCCTGGGGATTTGCTAGGCCTGATAAAACCCTTATCTAGGAGATCTTTCAACTGCTCTTTCAACTCCTTGAGCTCGACTGGAGTCATCCTGTAAAGATGAATGGATATAGGCTACATATTGAGAATTAAGGTCAATACCAAAGTCAATCTCCCACTGGGGAGGAACTCCTGGTATATCATCTGGGAGAACTTCTAGAAACTCACATACTATAGGAACTGACTGGAGAGTTGGGGTTTCGAATGTTGCATCATTAACTCGAACTAGATTGTACATACGACCCTTGAAAATCAATGTTCTATCCTTAAGGTAGAAAATAAAGTAACCTACAAGCAATGCTGAACTACCCTTCAATTCTAGGACTGGCTCACCCGGAAATCAGAACTCCACCGTACGGGTTCTACAATTCACTGAGTCATAGCATGCATGCAACCAATCCATACCAAAGATAACATCAAAATCAGCCATGTCTAACTCCACTAGATTGGTTGAGGTGACTTTTTGAAGGACTATGACAGGGAAATTTCTATATCCCGCCGAGCTATAATTGAGTCATCCACTGGAGTAGAGACTGAGAAGGGTTTTGATAGGATTTCGAGACTAACTCTGAAACTAATGGCACCATAAGGACTCACAGAAGATAAAGTAGCCCCTAGATCTAACAATGCATATACATCAAGATGGAATACTCGCAACATACCAGTGACCACATCTAGGGAGACCTCCTACTCCTAACGTGATGAGAGGGAATAAAACCTGTTTTGACGCTGACAACCACCTGCACTAGTGGATGCACCCTGCTGAGCTGAGCATGCTAGTGGAGCTGTCGAACTGGTAGTTGGGTCATGGTCTCTACTATGGCCCTCTATGCTATTGGACAATCTCTAAGCATGTGTCCAGGCTTCCCGCACCCACAACATGCCCCTGAACTTGCTAAGTACTATCCGGTGTGCCTCCTACCACACCTGCCACAAACTGGAATACTGGGCTCTACTAACTTGCTTCCCTGACCTCAAGAGCCTGATGTCCTCCCCTTTTGATCACGTTGAGATCTAGATGGCACACTAGCGGATAACGGCGCTGGAGCTGATGTCCTTTGGTGAGACTGCTGGCGATGTCTACCTCTGAACCTCTGTTGGGAAAATCCAATGCTGCTCATCCTGTCCATATTTTCCTCTCTCTCGTTATCTCTCATCTTATCCGCCTCCATCTACTGGAGGTATATGAACAACCAAGAGAAGTGTAGGTCACTATTTAGCATCACAGTCCTAAACTCCTTGACCAGTGAAGCGGACACTCCATATACAAATCTATTCATACGAGCCCTCTGGTCTACCACCATTTCTGGCGCATACTTGGATAGCCGAGTAAATTCTAAGGTGTACTCCTGGACAGTCATATCATTTTGCCTTAAATTGAGGAACTCAGACGCCTTTGCTTCCCTCAACATTCTAAGTAAGAATCTGTCTAAGGAATGTTGTCATGAACTCATCCCAGCTGATCAGAACTGTGCCCAATGCTCTACCATCCCTCCGTTGAAGGTACCAAATATAAATAAACCCCTTCAGCTGATAGGAGACTATGTTTGCGCTCTCTTCTCCTGTCACCCCCATAATCTGGGTGATCTTCTGTATCTCTTCCAGAAACTCATGTGGGTCCTCATCCACTCTCGAGCCAAGGAACTCAGGGGGATTCATGAGGAGTCCCAAACTCGAGCTGCCTCTACGCTACCATTTTAGGGACATAGGCCACTTCCTGCTGGTTGACTTGAGCAGTCAAAGCCTGAGCCAACTTCTGAAATGCCACTCTAAACTCGACATGGGAGACCTATTCGAGCAAAGTACCTGCTAGTGCCGGCGGGGCTTGCTGGTGCCCATCTCCATTGTCATCTTCATGGACATTTCCATTTCCATTCCTTTCATCATTTACTCGGCGTGGAGGCATGATTCTGCATATGCGTATATCATGAGTTAGAATGATAGAGAGATACTTCACCGCATGACATAGATCATGAAAGAAGGGAAATTTCCAAAAACGTCTCGTAGCCTCTTTATCATAAGTGTGGTGTGCTTCACACCCATTAAAAAGACTCTACTCAATGTGACTTTCATAAATCCTAGGACACTCTAAACCTTTTCTCTGATAACAAGTTCATCACGACCCGAACATAGGTTCAGACCGAGACGAAACCTAGAACCATTATTGGCTCCAAGTCAACCCATGGAATGGACATGATAACTAAAGATCAACATTTAAACAAAACTGATAATTGAATTCTAATATAGCGGAATTCTGAATAACAAAATGTCTAGCCAAAGGTAATATCATAACACTGACTTTGAAGCTGAATATACAAATCTATGTTAGAAAAGCCTCTACTAACTGATGAGATGTTGGGACAAGCCCCTAACTATTTCTAAGTCTGAAACAAATTGACATAATGATACTGAAATATAGATGTCCTCAGAGGATGAGGGCTCACCCAAAGTAGGGTCTGAACTGGAAAAAGAGCAAATCTAACGGAGCAGTTGAGTCTGATCGCTAGGACCTATATCATGAAATGATACAACATAGACTATGTAGTTAGTACATGGAATGTATTGAGTATGCAAGGTAAGTAAAATTGGTTGAGTAAGTATAAACTGAAATCATGTGTGTTATCATAAACCATAACATCATAAGAGTAGGGACTACGTGCTGATATCTGAAAACGTGAATAGTCATAAATTGAATCTCATAACTGAATTGAATGACCCAAAGTTGAAACTAAAATCATAAGTAAAAACTCATGAACTGATAATTGGGTAAAACCTACTGAAAACGTAATATCATAACTGATAAACATGCATGAGTGAGATCATGAGGTACAATGGAAGAATTTCCATATAATTGATATTATCATGATAGAGCTTACATGATCCCAACTATTACACTCAAGTGGGCAGAGCCGTCCAAAGCCTTTCCAGGGCTAAGGGCGCTACCAAGATATCGATATTAAGCTGAAGGCCCTTTCGAGGCACGAGAAGCTCACAAGGGAGGTCCCAATGTAAAAGGATAATCCTACATTGGCGCGTAGTTTTGAGACCCAGGGTTTTCATAAACCCCTAGCCTACTCGGTGCTAGACACTTCTCCTAAAAACATGCAAGGTGCTCACCATTGTTTTTCAATGAAGTTGAAACCATACCATAAGATGAAAATGGGAGTATAGACTCGAAAACCATATGATAAGCTGATTTATATAACTAAATTGAATGATCAAAACGTGCTAAATCTGAGTGGGATTACCCAAAATCTGAAGATCATGCATACTTGAAATATCATTAGTCAAAATTATAGATTCATATATGGATAATTTATAAACATGCATACATGCTAGATATTTCATCATACTTGAAATCATCAATCATAAACTAAAGTTGTTCATGAACTTGCATAATTGGGAAAAACATTCTATGACTTGAACTCATGCATTTATAATCAAAACAGGTATAGAATCTGCCCATTAATCATCAAACATACTTTAAAACATTGAGGGAATCAACCCATAAATAATTTGTAAGAATTCACTGAAATTAGATTGAAATCTCTTTTGATCATAATTTAAATTCAGACCTGATTCATGAAATTGAGGAGAATTATGAGCATGAGAGTGAAAGTAACCCTCATTCTTGACCTCATATACACGGAAGAACTAAATCTACAATTTCCATAGAAAAACTAATGGATTTTTAGATGACATTGGAGGGTTCTAGGCTTGATATTCAATGGAGAGGTTTAGGCTTGCATGCATGGGAGGAGAATGGTTTAGAATAGGTTTAACCCTCTTAAAACCCTCCTAACAGAGCTTAAAATGACATAGTTTAGGGCTTAGGAGCTTAAGATTTATGGAAATACCCTTACTTAAATGGCAGAAAATTTCAGTCTTCTAGGTGTCACGACTCACACCACAAGTCGTACCTCAAAACCAAGACTAATTGTTACCATCTGTAGTCACCACTATTTTTCCCTAACTTCTAAAGTTTTCCATGGATCACATCACGAATCGTACCACAAACAAAGGAGTCTTTAGATCCACCTGTGATCACTACGAGTAGTACCATGACTCGTTCCTTCCAAATTTGATACACAAGAGATCCATTACGACTACTGACCACGAGTCATACCATCAACCTATGACGCGTGGCTTGCTCTCGTAGTTAACTCGTCCAGCTCCTCCATCCTTCTAAGAAATCACACATTGACTCGTGGTTTCCCACAAAGGGTCATATAATGACTCATACCTTCTAACCAGGGTAACTTAGTCCTCAAACCATGGTTCACCCTACGACTCATAACACGATCCCACGAGTCATTCCTTGACTCATTTCCATTGAACTTCTCCTACAGATTCTAACCACGAACACTTCCTATGAGTCGTACCCACTATCATGACTCATACCACGAGTCCTTCTATGAAAAATTTTATGTCTTTTCTGCTGAACACATTTCAAATTTCGAGTCTAGTCTTAGGAACCTTTGGGGTATTACAACTACATTCGCATTGGTTCAAGTATATGATTTCATTTGATAACTCACAATATAAATGTCATGTTCATGGTCTTTCAACCCTCTAAACATAGAAAAATTAGCCTCACAACTACATTATTAAGCAGGGATATGACAACCAAATTCATAAACAATTACCTTCATGCAGTGGTTTACGGGGTTAATGCCCTAGGTTATGGACTTCCAAACCTCTAACCATTTAATCTAGAGTTAACTTCACAACTATATTTGTGAGTGGTGATGTGACAATTTAATCCTAAGTGTCTCACTATCTTCCTGTTTAGTAACTAAGCAAGGCAAATTAGGTATATTTATATCCTAACCGCGAATCAAGTCTTGAAGACTTGAACATACTTCTTGAATTCCTATTTCTAACCTAGGTTATGCTCTTTCAAGTTTTTCCTAAGCTCAACAAATGCATTTTAATGGTGATCAAGAATCAAAATGATAAAAAGCAAGAATGAAAGACAAAAAATAATGAAAACTTGAACCAATTACAAATTTAAGCAAATACAATTATGTCATGTGGGCTCAACCCTAGAAAAAGGGTCTTAGCCACTCGTGCTAGTATAAGGATTCATCAAAATGGTTGAATTCATTAAATAAAAGAGTGAAGAATAGAAAGAAAACAAGCCCTAGGTAGAGTTTCCTTCATTCCCCCTTGGGTTCTCTCTGTGTTTCTAAAATAATATGTGATGTCCCCAAATAATATCTAAGTGTTCTATTTATAATGTGTGAAAATTTTCCTATGGTAGACCACCTCCGTGTCGTGGACTTGGATACCCCAATTGGCCTCTGTGACATGGCCTAAACACTGACCATCACTAGAATTTTGGGCGCTGGGCACAGATTATCGGGCATGTCACTACTTTGTCACATAGTAGTGCTAGGCATGACACAGCCTTGGCGTACAGGTGTATTGTCGGGTAGCCTTCTCGCACAATAGTTTTCATGGCATGGCATGGAACCTTCCTGTGTGACATGGTGCTGAACAGGTACTTCACCCAGCGTGACATGGAGCTGGGTGTGAGGGATCCTTGGCATGGCATGCTGCCTTGACTTGGCAGCCCTTATTTCATGCATTTTCATGCCCTCACTTAGGGAATCCATTCTTGTTGCTTCCTTGATCAATCATTTCCATTCCTTGTCCCATCCTTTGTAGTACCTACAAAAATAGGCTAATCATATATGTCAGTTCATGCATGCATATAATGAAGATTTCATTAGGTCATACTTAAGTAAATCGACAAACACGACTAAAACTAAGATATAAAATAGTACTTGGGCATGTAAATATGCCCAAGATCAATTGGGGTTGATAGAAATGTCTTAAACTCAATTTTAGCATTAGCAATGAATAACACTACACCCTTTTATTTTTCAACCACAAGGGTGCTTTTGCTTTGGGTTTTATCAAACCCCAAAGTCACAATCACAAATCAGCCACAAATCTTGAGGAAGGTTCAACCCATCTCTAGCCTCAATCCTTTAATGGAGTAGAGATATGGATCTTGATTATCTCTAGTTCAAGCCCACACACCGACACTCCAAATTCTCACTATTGATTCCTCATCCAAATCTAACTTCTCTCTCTCTCAAGCAAAAGTAAGATAATGAAACCATTAATTTTTCAATTAAAACTTAGAGGAAACAATAGATCAATGCTTAGAAATTGAATCTAAGAACTAATCATCAACACCCAACCAAGTTTAAACACCCATCATGTACACACCGCTAGCTAATAATTTAGCTACTCATGAATGAAGAAAGAGAAATTATATCCATGGAAAATTCCTCAACCATCATCATATTGAATAGAAAATTAATCTTTCAAAATATGCAACAATGGTGTATTGCCCAATGAAATTTAAGAAGAAGAAGAAGGAAAACGTACTCTACTCTCTATCTCTCTCTACTTCTCTCTACAATATTCTATTATATGATATGACATGTTATGTGAGAATTCTACAATTAGGGTAAAATATGTACATTCTTCTTGCATAGCTTTTCAAAATTTCCCTTGGAAGTTTCTCAGGTACATTTGTTCTAGATTTTGACGATTTTTCCTTTGCCAACATCTGGGTCACTTGTGAGGCACCTGCCAAACTCTAGGAGCTTTGCAGGTTGAGGCAATGTTACTTCAGAGCTATCTTTGTTGACATCTACAATCCGCAGGTGCTAACCTGTGCTTCGCATGTTCAAATCAGTAATCTTCCAGTGCCAATATGTGGTGTGTATGTCCTTTTCCTCCAGCAAAGTGCTTTTTTTTCAATTCTTCCTTTTTCTTTGTCTAAGTCAAATGCCTGTGCAAACAAAGAAAAAAGGCATAAAATCCTTCCTAGATGATGTGAAAATGAAGCAATAACCCATACTTAAGAGCCAAATGTGTTGGTAAATTACCAACTCATCACCCTTGTGCTAGACATATGGTTGCAGAAAGGGATCTGCGTGATGCATATCTAATGTAGATGTGTCTCAAATTTTCCAGTTTATTGCATTGAGTTTGTGTTACACGCGAAGCTCGCAGATCTGTGTCTACATTTCACGAGTGAGATGCAGGTCTCCTATTTTTGAATTAATTGTTCTAGGTATTTTGCCACTAATTTGTGCTACATTGTGTGTTGTAGATCCATGATTGTGTTCCATAGATAAGGTGCAAATTAGGCACTTTACATCCTTTTTTTGCTCAAGTATTCTTTACCTTACTTGGTATGGGTCGTAGGAAGACTCATGGTAAAGTTCAGAGTGTTATCCCCTAGACCATTAGTCCACACCACGAGTCGTGGTTTGGTGGTATGACTTGTGGTCATAGAATCATAGCATGCTATTGATTTGTTAGGTTCTGGTTATATGTGTGATTGTATGACACATAGTAGGGAACTACAGGTCATGGCAGATGTCAGTGGAAATAATCAGAGAGTCGGATAAATTGGATTATCTAGCCACGGGAGGAAACCACGAGTCGTTGGTTGGTGGTACAACTCGTGGTGACTGGTAGTGACCTTTTTTCCAAATGAATCATTATGGGAATTTTCATAATTTTCGAGCTCCTAACTTCCTAATGAAGTTATTTTAATCCCTAAAAGGAGTATTTTAAGAGGTTTTATTCTATTCTAAGCCATTAGACTGCCATGCATGCAAGATATTGAGATTCCCCTTCAAAATCA
Organism: Datura stramonium; assembly: GCA_018107945.1. NCBI lineage: Eukaryota > Viridiplantae > Streptophyta > Magnoliopsida > Solanales > Solanaceae > Datura > Datura stramonium. The sequence goes on from JACEIK010001223.1 coordinate 101,952, forward strand.
AGCTAGATTCTCCCCAATTATTTCCGCAATTCTCTTGGGCTTTCAAGGCTAGTTTGAAAATTAGATTACCTAGGTATGTAGGGCCAAGAATAAGGGGTTTCTTCCACCCTCATTCTCAAATTTCTCCTTTATTTCATTAATTCAAGTTCCTAATCAAGCGTATTGATTTCTAGGGTTTTAACCCAATTCAATGGAATTATTTATGCTATGTTTATGGGTCCAATCCCCTCATGTTCTAATGCATGATAAAAGTCTAATGGGAAGATTTTACATTCAATTTGGTTATAAATTCATGTTCTCAAGCTATTAGAAATTATGCCCCATTATGCATGTTTTAAGAAAATTCAAGCCTATCATTTATGATTTCAAGTATGATAAAGTAAATTATGTTTTATGATTATAGTGCATCATTTCCACAAGAAACCTTCATGAATTTATGTATTTTAAAATATTACGATTCCTTAAAGTATGCATGACTTTTACAAGTATCATGTTTATGATCATGGCCAACTCACGGGCCTCTTTCATGGCTAGTTCATGTTTTCAAGCATGTTATGAATCTCATGATTTCAACTAGCCCATGTACATCAAGTATGCTTCATGATTATGATATGAACATTATATATGATTTGGAAGTAGTATCTAACACCAAGAAGATCGAGGTTCTAGAACACCCAGGCCTCAGAACTACGTGCCAACATAGCCATAATGGGTCCTCCATGAGAGCGTATCCCATGCCCGTATGGGCCACCCATGAGTGATATCACACCTTTTCATAGTCCTACCCTTGGCAAGGTACGGACACCTTCCCGACTAGGGTTTTACAGGTCGAGCTCCGTGTATGCTCACGTAGGGTATGTTTGTTATTAGAATCTCGATTGTTCCTTAATTTCTATATATAAGTATGTTCATACTTTATGACGTTATGACCTATGGTGTTTCAATTTATGATTAATATCCTATGTTTTTACTATTTTACTCTCATGATCTATCTTGACTTTCATGCATGATTTCTTACTATCGTGTTACTAGTATGTTTTACTTATCTTACATACTCAATACATTTCAAGTACTGACTACCTACTCTATGATATATCATTTCATGATATAGGTTCGGGTGATCCAGCTTAGTCTCACCGATAACTACTTTCTCTTCAGTCCAGTCCAGCCCTTGTTTTGGGTGAGCCCCCATTTTTTCAAGGACAGTTAGTAATTTTTCTTTGCATGTTACTTCAGTTTGTCAGATTCTAGAGAGCTAATTGGGGAAGTTGTCCCATGAGCTCATTAGATGATTTAGAGGCTTTTCAGACATTATGTAGATGATTCAGCTTGTCGAGTGTTGATTATGTTTTGGCATATGTTATATTTCATACTTCAACTTATTCATGTTTAAGTTTTAAGTTTCCATTTTAATTTATTCTCTTGAGTTACTATGCACATGCCATGGGGTTGACTTGGAGCCATCCATGGTTCTATGTCCCGTGTCTCAATCTGGGATCCCAGCTAGGGTCATGAAAAAATTGATATCAGAGAAAAGGTTTAGAGTGTCCTAGGATATCTGAAAGCCACGTTAAGTAGTGTCTTTTCCATGGGTGTGAAGCATGCAACACTTATGGTGAAAGGACTATAAGACGTTTTAGGAAATTTCCCTTATTTCATGATCCATGTCATAAGATGAAGTAGCTTTCTATTCCTCTAACTCTTGCTATACACATTTGCAGAAATATGCCTATACATTGAGTTAATGGTAGAAGAAATGGCAATGGGAATGTCCATGACAATGGCAATAGAGATGGGCATCAGCACGCCCACTAGCACCAGCGGATTCTTTGCCCGAGCAGGTCACTCATGCCAAGTTCAGAAGGGCATTTCAAATTTTGGTATAGGCCATGACTTCTCAGGTCAACCAGCAGGCAGTGGCCATGTTCCCTAAAATAGGAACACAATAACAGTGAGGGTGTGAGACTTTCTCAGGATGAACCTACCTAAGTTCCTCGGGTCGAAGGTAGATGAGGACCCACATGAGTTTATTGAGGAGGTGCAGAAGATCACCTAGATTATAGGGGTGACGGGAGAGGAAAGTTCAGACTAGCCTCCTATCAGCTGAAGGGGGTTACTCACATATAGTTTCGCTAGTGGAAGGATAGCAGGAGCACTAGAGCAGTCCCGATGAGTTAGGATGTGTTCATGACTGCCTTCTTGGATAGGTTCTTCCTTAGATAGTTTAGGGAGGCAAAGGCAGCAGAGTTCGTCAACTAGAAGCAGAACTATAGGAAAGTTCAAGAGTATGCCTTTGAATTTACCGGTTGTCTAAATATGCACCAGAGATGGTTGCTAATCAGAGGGCTCATATAAGAAAGTGTGTGAATGGAGTATTAAATTCGCTGATCAAGGATTTTAGGACTACCATGCTGAGCAGTGACCTAGATTTCTCTTGGTTGGTCATATACACCCAGCAGATAGAGGCATACCAGATGAAGAGAAGGAGAGAGAGGCCAAGAGATCCAAGACAGGGAGTTATAGGTAGTTCTAGGAAAGGTACGGTGGTGGACATCTCCCTCAGTCCCACCAAAGGTCATCAATCCTAGCCCCATATTCAGCTAGTGTTCCATCTAGTCCCAAACATGACCAGAGGGGTAGAGCATCAGTATCTAGAGGCCAAGGGAGCAAGGCAAGAGAGCGAACTTTTCCAGCTTGTGCAAAATGCGGCAAGAACCACCCTTGGTGGTTTTAGTTGGCTCATATGCTTGTTTCAGGTGTGGCAAACTCATACATGCACTCAAGGATTGTCCTTCAGCCAAATAGGGCGACAATGGGGACCATACCCTGGCTACCAGTTCAGTAGCTCTGGCAACCCACCCATCTCAGCAGGGCGTATCTTCTAGTGTAAGTGGTAGCCAACGCCAGAACAGATTCTATACACTATCTTCTAGTCAAGAGCAGAAGGTCTCTCCCGACGTGGTTACTAGTATGTCATGAGTATTCCATCTTGATGTGTATGCATTGTAAGATCCACAGGCTACTCTATCTTTTGTGACTCCTTATGTTGCTGTTAGTTTTGGAGTCAATCTCGAAACCTTATCAGAATCCTTCTCATTCTCTACTCCTATCGGTGAGTCAGTTTTAGCTTGACGGGTGCAAAAAACTACCCTATCATAGTACTTCAGAAAGTCACCTCGGCCAACCTAATAGAGTTAGACATGATTGATTTTGATGTTATCTTTGGCATGGATTGGCTACATGCATTTTATGCTTCAGTCCATTGTAGAACCGTACGGTATAGTTTCAATTTTTGGGTGAGCCAGTCCTAGAGTGGAAGGGTAATTCAGCTGTGTCTGTAGGTCTCCTTTTTTTCTATATCAAGGCCAGAAAAATGATCTCAAATGGATGTGTGTATCATCTAGTTTCAATCAAGGATTCTACATCGAAGACCCCGACTCTTCAGTTAGTTTCTGTTTTACGTGAGTATCCGGAGGTGTTTCCAGATGATCTACCAAGAGTCCCTCCTGAGTGGGATATTGAATTTAGTACTGACCTTCTCCCTGATACGCAACCTATATCCATTCCTCCTTATAAAATGGATCTAACCGAGCTAAAGGAGTTGAAAGAACAACTGAAAGATCTCCTAGATAAGAGTTTCATTAGGCCTAGTAAATCCCCATGGGGTGCTCCAGTTCTCTTTATTCGAAAGAAGGATGGTTCCATTAGAATGTGCATTGATTATCAGTAGTTGAACAAGGTCACAATCAAGAATAAGTATCCCTCCCAAGATTGATGACCTGTTTGACCAGCTTCAGGGTGCTAGTAATTCTCAAAGATAGACCTCAGATCTGTCTATCATCAACTCAGATTCAGAGAGAGTGACATCCTGAAGATAGCCTTCAGAACTCGGTATGGTCACTATGAGTTTGTAGTTATTTCTTTTGGACTAACAAATGCTCCTACAACTTTTATGGAGTTGATGAACAGGGTGTTCAAGCAGTATTTGGATATGTTCGTGATTGTCTTCATAGATGATATTCTCATGTACTCTTGGAGCGAAAAGGAGCATGCTGCTTATTTGAGGATTGTATTACAGACCCTCAAGGATCACCAGCTGTTTACTAAGTTCAGCAAATGTGAGTTTTTGTTGATTTCGGTAGCATTTTTAGGCCATGTGGTGTCTAGCAAGGGTTTATAGGTGGACTCTCAAAAGATAGAAGCAGTGAAGAGTTGGCTTAGACCAGTTAGTCCTTCGAATATTAGGAGCTTTTTGGGTTTAACTAGCTACTATAGGAGACTCGTTGAGGGATTTTCAACCATTGTAGGACCATTGACTAAGTTAACCCAGAAAAAGGTCAAATTTTAGTGGTCGGATTTCTATGAGAAGAGTTTTTAGGAGTTAAAGAATCAACTCACTTCAGCCCTAGTATTAACCCTACCAGAGGGCAAGGATGGTTTCCTGGTGTATTGTGATGCCTCTAGGGTTGGTGTTGGTTCTGTGTTGATACAACATGGTAAGGTCACTGCGTATGCCTCTAGGAAGCTTAAGACTCATGAGAATAACTATCTGACGCATGGCCTAGAGTTAATAGCTTTGGTGTTTTCATTGAAGATTTGGAGGCATTACTTGTATTAGGTGTATGTGAATGTATTCACGAACCATAAAAGCCTTCAGTATGTGTTCACTAAGAAGGACTGATCTTGAGCAGAATTATATGCCCAAGTGATACTCAAATGCTTCATTTCGTCTTGTTTATCTATCGTTATTTGTGCATTCTCATGTTATTTATAGTTAAAATGTGAATTTATACTAACCAACATGATTAGTGTTGTTTTGTAGGAAAAATGTAATTTTGGGAAGCTAAGATGCATGTTGGTAAAAATCGGGAATGGACTCGGAAGCGAGCAGTGGAAAAGGTCAAGAAAAAACAGCAAATATAGGGGCTCCGCGATGGAGCCGTGTCACGCTGCCATCGCGGAGGCATTCTGCCTCGAATGAGTTATTTTGGCAAATTTCCAGTGAAGGTCTGCGTTGCCTCCGTGACATGGAGGTAATTCCACGCGATACAAGTCGTGGCACGTTGGGTATATTTATCTGGAACATCAAATTCCAGTAAGGATTCGAGACACGGCACCGTAGCACGTTAGCCAAGCCCCGCGTTGCATGCGTGGAACGGCCGAGGTAAATCTTTGAGGACACGATTCCGGAGAGGTCGCGTGCTTCAGTGTCACGCGGGCTTGATGCTCCGCTGATGCACTCCGTGACACATTTTCTTTTATTAGGGAAAAATTCCCACTAGTATAAATAGCACACTTAGGTTCATTTTTAATTGGCTCCCTTAGTCGAGCAGGGCGTAGGTTACGGGAAATTGAGGGACGAAAATCCTAGGGTTCTTCTCACATCTCTTTCTCCTTTATTTCAATTGTTTGTATGATTTATACTCATTTGATGATGTTTAATCCACAAATGAGTGGCTAAATTCACTTCTTCTTGAGGTTAAGAACATTTGTAGTGGAATGTAATTGTTGATCATGTTGGTTTTTCATCTTTTCTTCAATGGTTGTTCTATCAATTCTTGTTCTTCTTGCATTAATGTTTGGCCAATATTAATGTATATCTAAAATCCAATTTTATCTTGAAAAGGAAAAGTGGAAAGTTGTGGTGTTGAGATATGATCTCTTCTTAGTTTGGGAAAATTGAGAATTAATTTACCTTGAGAATAAATATATACGAAAGTCGTATTAGTGATTAAGGAATCGGTTTTGTATGGATAGAACATGAATTTCTTTTATCACATAAATGTAGGTTGAAGGTTCATAATTCTTAAGTTGGGTAGAAAATGAAAGTTTCTATCCATAGGCAATAATTCTTTACTAGCAACCGAATGAAAGATTAACTTAATTGTATCGATAAATTACTTCCCTACATGTTCGTTTTAGCCTCGGCTTACTCATTACTATAGTTGAACTCACTTTATAATTTTTGTCTTAGATTAGTATAAATTGAAACAAACTCTCAAAAATCTTCTTTAAGCGGTATGCCGCATTTTTAAGTTAGAGTTCATTAACACTTAAGTTGAATATTACCTTATTCGGTCACGTAGGATCAATAGCAGCTTACTTGAGCTGTTTTACTACTTGTTCGACCACGTGCACTTAGGTGTAGTTGCGGCAGCTCAGGGCAAGTTTTGTATCCCGTTCTTGGGGGGCGGCAATGAAGTAAAATTGTTTTCTTAGTGTTAATTAATTTCTTATTAGTGCGGCAACTTGATCTTTGAAATCTGTCTTTTACGAGATATTGAATTACATTGAACACTAGCAAGAGACAAGGAGTGCAGTGGATTCATACTTAGAGCGGAAAGAGACAATTCCATCATCGAAAGAGCTCTAGAGAAAAAGCTGCGGTTGCTCGAGACAAACAATCTGGGCAACAGAATCCACCACTTGTAGGTAGTGTTAGTGCTAGGAAATGGCGGCTAAGTAGGTTCGGCGAAGTGGCAATCCCACATGCTAACAACGTTACATCAAGTATTCTGAAGCACGAGCCAGGAGGGAGGTTTGAGTACGGCAGAGAATATGGGTACAGTGCGCACGTAGTGCAATTCCGCGGGTCTCCCTCACGAGATCCACTCCAAAACTTTTTGGAGATAAGTGACACTTACATCCCCATTTGAGTATCATCCAGGTCGTAGAGCCCATTATTCCCATTTTCACTCTTGGGAGAAGCAAGAGGTGGTTAAGGTGAGCCACCTAATTCTATCGTACTTGGGATGATCTTGCAAGAAAATTTTGATACGGTTCTTTCCATCGGTAAAATAGCAAGACTTAGAAGTCGGATTCTAAGTTTTAAACAAGGGGAGAATGTATCAAGCAGGAAAAGGTGGAATCCATGTTGCGAGTTGTCCTCATCATCACCAGTCAAATGATGTCTTGGTGCATACTTCATAAGTTGGAACCCCACACCAAAAATCTTGCTAGACTCAGAATTTGGGGGACAAGCATTAGAAAAGACTTATTAAAGTTGTATACTTTGTTAAATCGTATTTAAATCCAGTGGAATGCGGACTCTTCTAGAAGGAGGAACAAGGAAAGCGGCGGAGTCTTGGAAGTGGATGGTTTACAGCTATGTTTGCACGAGATAGGCTAGTTACGAAATCAACTCAACACCCACTTGACAATATGACTGAATCAACCTCAAGCTGATTAATGTAGTGCAACGAATTTGGTGAAGTATGCGGTAGTATTGAACACTGAATTTGAGTGTTGTGGTGCAAATCACGATTGATGAACTTTGTTAGTAATGTACAAAGAAATAATCACTAAAAGTATGGCAACATTCACAACTCATTGGAGGAATCATAGAATTTCTCACAGGGTAATGCTGACCATCCAAAATGAGTTCGAATTAGGGCGCAGAGAAATCAAAGAGACATGAACTACTCCGAGTCTGTACGAAAGCAACAATGCACCTCTTCCACCACCACCACCCAGCATTGAAGAAATGTTCAAAACAATGATAGCTAACCAAGATCAATTGCAGAATATTATATGTGAAATTGGTAGCGAATCGCAAAAAAAGAACAATGGGTGCTTCAAAAAGCCCATTTGGAGTACCAATTTGGGCAACTAGTGGGCTCAAGCAGGGCGAGAGGAGGACTCTTAGAGTGACACTAACCTGAATCCCAAGCAAGTATATGCTTAGTGACCACAAGGAGTAGTTTACAACTCGAGGTGGAACCGAAGAAAGACCACCTCGTGATCCGGGAGGCCGGTGGAGGAAGAGGGAACATGATGATGAGAGGGGAAAGGAAGGAAGGCCCCAGACAGAGAAAGGCCACACCCCGTTCCTCAAAGATTAAAAGCACAAGGAGAAATTGTGTTTCAAAAAGTTCATGGAGTGCTTAAACGGTACACATTAATTTACCTCTTGTTGATGTTTTGCGAAATTAGTCGAAGTATGCAAAAGTATATCAAGGACATCGTAGCGAAAAAAAAGCAGGTTGACGGAGTACGCTACGGTGGCACTTACCGAGGAGTGCACTTCTAGGATACGGGAATAGGTTGCCAACAAAGCTCAAGGACCAACAGGAGCTTTACAGATTCAAATAACAATTGGGCAAAGTATCCAAGCTCGCGGACTATGAGATTTGGGAGCGAGCATTAATGCCAGACATCGGTGTTTAAAGTTGGGATTTGGCGGTCCCTGGAGCAGAATACGATCTTGTAGTTAGCGGATCATTCTTTGGCCGGACAGATGGCATTGTGGAGGGCGTCTTTGGTACAAGTGGGCTCACTTATCTTCACGGTAGATTTTGTTGTCTTTGATTTTGGGTAGGATGCGGAAGTCCCATTTATTTTTGGGCGTCCTTTCTTAGCAACTTGGAAGCTTTGATTGATAGGCCCTAGGCGGCTAACTATGCGGGCGCATGACAGGTGAGTATTTGATGTGTACAAGGCCACAAGCTTCCGTCCATATATGAGAGCTATGACTATCAATGCTTGATCAAGCGAATGTAGTTCGATTGTTGATTCTCGAGATCCGGTGGGAAAACCACCGATTGAGGCGCTAGCTGGAGTTGTGGAAAAAGATCAAAGTGCCACGTCCTCGGTTAATGGGCATCGTTGCCAAGCCTTGCTGGTGGACGTTATTCGGGAGAGTCCATCACTCTAAAGGATGATTAAGCTTTAATGACATCGAGCCGCGGCGGTAAACCAGTTGGTGCACGAGGAGGCACTTATGAAATTGTTGTAATAGATGAGTAGAATTAGTTTAAAAAAAAAAAATATATATATATATATATAAAATATTTTATTTTTTTTATGAATTTCTAGGTTTAGACTCAATTTTATTTCTAATCAATTTCTTGTTGTAAGATGATTTTAATTGGAAAGGAGGGCAAAAATGCAAAGAATCGCAACGGAAAAAAATCGAGTGAGAAAAATAAAAAGTGGCATAATAGTGAGCCTACGCGTTGGCTCGTGTGTCATGGAGGAGGGCCTCGCGTTACCCTCAGTGACATGTTGAAATAGTCTGGAATTTTACAAATTCGAACACCCACCAACGATAGCTCAGGTATCACGAGGGGGTGCTAAGCGTTACCCTCCATGACACGTTGAGGTGTAATTCGCGTCGGTTGCTGCGGGTAACCCGCGTAGAAAAACCTCCTTTAAACCCCAAAATCCCCTCATTTTTCCCCATTTCCCACTTCCTCCGTGACAAACCCCTAAATTCCCCCATCCCCCAACATGACACGGACCTAGGTACGAAGTTTCTTCAACTTTTCTTCGATTTCATCGGATTAAAGGTATGTTCTTGAACTTAACCTCAATTTTTGCTTAAATTTCTAATTTTTTTGAGCATGTGAGGTGAGTAAACCTTGCCCTAAGTGTAAATTGAGTTTGAATTCATTTTAAGTTGTGCGATTGATGTTAAACAGTTGATCACGGGCAAAAATAGCATGCCCGTGATACGCTTTATAACTTAAATTAGTCGTGTTGTCTAAGTTATCTTATAGATTTTCATGTGATTTTATATAAATGTGAAGATATGTGCTAACCAACATGATTAGCCTTTGTTTTGTAGGTTTTGATGACTTTTGAGGAGCCAATCTATGAGTTGGTGAAGTAGAGGCTTGGAAACGGAATTAACACGCGAATGTCGGAAGGAGAGCTCGCGGCCCACTGCGCGTCGGCAACGTACCACGATAGCGGGGCTGCCCCCAACAGCCCACCTAGCATTGGCAACGTGCCCACGGCGGAGTGAGGCTGCGCGACAAAAGGAGGAGCAGCGCGCTGCCCAAGCGGCGTGCCACGTTGCCAACGCGAGTCTTTGCCAGAAATTACGATTTTGGAGTATTGTTCCGGTGAGCTTTTGTGATGCCTCCGTGTCACGGGCGATTGCTCATGACCACTCCGTGACATGGGCGCGTTCCACGACGGGCCAAATTAAGCACGTTCTCCAGTCACTATAAATAGGACCCTTAACTCTAATTCCATTTTAGTCACGATTTTATTAAAACTACATGGAGTGAAGGGAGAGTAGGAGAACTCATCTAGGGTTTATCAAATTCCCTTCTCATCTACCAATCTCGATGAGAGTATGTAGTTTAGGTAGATTAATAGTAGTGTAGAGAGTTTTACGAACATGAATGAAATAAGAACCCTTCCTCTAGGGTTGAAGCCATGGATTATGATTGTGATTTTATGAAATTGTTTTGGAATTAAGTTGTTGATTGTTGTTTTTGTCTTGCAATTACGATTTGTTGGTTTTTTTAATGATTGATCACCATGAAAGCATATTTGTAAGCAGGTAATAGCTTGAGAAGGCATTACCTAGGTCGGGACATGAGAATGTAGGGGAGCATGAAGTAATCTCGGGAGAGGTTACTTGTTTGAATAGAAATATACCTAACAGGTGGCAGATTTGACACACGGGGTTATGAAAGACCAACTTGGGATGTCCACATCACCACTCGAAGAAGTAGTTGTGAGGCTAGTTGAGTTAAATGGTTAGGCATACGAGAAGTTAATCGTTTCCCCGTAAACCACAACATAATTGATTGCCGCGACTAGAAAATTAAACTCCTCGCTCACAATGATACGGTGAGGCTGGGTGCCCGTGTTTAGAGGCTCGAAGGGTATGAACATGCGAATTCTAATTATGTAGAAAATAACAATTGATAGTTCCATCTTATTCCATTGCAAATCGTAGGCTCGCATGATTATCACGGTTTTAACTCTATGTTGCTCCTAGGTAATTTGAATATTTCGTTGACCCAAACTTAGACTGGTATTCTTCAATCGAAAATGTCTATCACCAACACTTTAGATATTTAAGATCACACTAGAAATGGGTAGTTAGAGGAATGGGTCCGGTCCCTATGGAGTTCGACATTCAAGTTCTTAAAAAGAGCCACTATATTACTTGCACGACCGACACTTTGCGGGCACGTCGGTAGTATCGTTGTGATTATATGAACTCGATGAATCATTGTTTGATTGAATTTTGCGAAATTGGTAGCTAGGGTTAAAGATTGAATAGGAAGAAACTAAATTTGGTTGAAAGTGAAAAATTTTGGGTTGTGTAGGTTGGGTGATGTGAATTATGTTGTGATTAATGTCAAATATGCTAAGTAGATAAGGGAATTGTCGGGAAAATGAAATTGGTGAATTGCATAGGTTCTTGTTGAAAAAATTCTTGGCTAAATTGCTATTTGATGTAGTGGAATCGATGGTGATATTGTGATTCATTGTACGAAGTACGGTAGTACATAGTAAGTATTTCATTGACTTATCGAATGCACTAAGCATGTTGATTGAAAAAATTGGGGCGACATGATTGTCTTGTCGAATTGTTTAATTGTGGCTAAAGACTAAGTGTGGGGTGGCCTAACTCAACCCAACCTTACTCGAAGTTAATTTTTGACTTGAATAACATTGGAATTTGTTTGTTTGATTTGACGGGAATGATGTCCGGCGGGCAAAGACAAAGGAAAGGGTGTATCTACATCGGGCGCCAGAGTAGAAAAAAGGATTAGGCTAAGGAACAACGGTTCAGCCCGGCACCAGCCCAGTTCTGGCAGCATTACTTGGCAAATCAATACGGAACCGATAGGTGACTAACGAAGGAATAAATAGTATGCAAAACACAAGGAGACCAAATACTTCACGAGAGCACATTACAAGGAACGCGTTGGCACGAGTCCCGAGCGGTACAGGATTGACATGTCAATTTGAACTTCATCTTGAAGAGCCCAAGTGCAATCTCCATCGATTTGGGAGTTCTACGCCAGCGGAACCCAACACTCCGCGGTCATCTTGTCAAGATAAGGGGGACGGTTGTCACCTTTGAGCCCCGTCACCTTAATGCCATCTTGGGGCGCGGGACACGAGACGCCCATGTACTCTATGGTGAACATAACTCCACCTTATGCGATATTAGAACGCACCACAGTGTGAGCCCGTTCGGCGGCCCGCGGTGGATCGAGCACAAGAGAGGGCTGCCATCGAGACTCTTTGCCTTACTCTCAAATGAGCAGGGAAGCCGGGATTTGGCTTAAAATTGTGTTTTCTGCACGATCTCGAGGGGTGCACATGACGAGATGTCACAGGATCATGTGTGCTTGGTATACGCCCCGATGAAAGGGCTTGAGATAAATGTTGGGGTGGTGATCATCTCCTCCGTAGAGGGCCCGACTCCATCAAGGGCACGAGTACGGGTTTGGAGGGTTGCTCACCACGTTCACGAAAGGGAGCCATGATATCGAGGAAAGAGGCCTAGACTACATCACATATAGATAGGCGTGCCTTGGGCGTCGCAAAACCAGGCACCCGACACCACTCACGGGCAGTTCTCACACTAGCCCCGGCGACATTTCTTAGGATGATCGAGTATATAGCCCGTATATTCGGGATGCGAATCTTTGCGGTTGCGCATAGGCGGGAGGCGGCAACGAAGATGGTGTGGCGGCTCGACTTGGATTACCCCTTCGGCGAAAATGCTCGAGCTCTATGCGCGTGGGGCCGATTTTATGGAGCTTTGTAGATGGCTGATGTCCCCAGCGATGAGGAGACACACCGTGAGGACTCGAATGTGAGTCGGATAGAGGCGGCGGGCGGTCGGATATAGGGGACGAGGCAGACACGATGAAGAAATTGAATTACTTTTGTGCTATGTTGGGATTTGTGAACCTTTGGGGGAAAGTGTTCGGTTTAAGTGTAAATTGGGAGTAGTTAGGTTCGGTTGTTATTTATTTGTTTATATTTATGTCTTGTGTTGTTGTGCTGTGAAGAAATGTGACCACTGTGATTTTGTATGCGTATATTACGTATTGTAATTCGATGTTGCCTTAATAGATATGAAATTTGTGTGTCTTTGTGTTGAGTTGTTGTGCTAGTTGTGTAAATATTTTTGTTCTATCGAAGTTATCAATATTTTAAAATTTTTGTTGAATTAATTTTATGATTGGGTTTCTCGCGTTTGTTTTCGGTGCACTCGAGAATAATCCCATTGAACAGAAGTAAATAGTGGCGGATTCCCTATGATGGATGGATGACGACCGTCTTAAAGGAAATGTAATTCGATAATTAGTTTTTTTTCTTTTTCTAGTGTTTATTTCTTTTGTTTGTTTTCAAAATGTGTCAGCTCTTCATGGTTCGGAATTTTTGTTGCGTGTTGTACATGATATTAAAGTTGCAAAGGTGATTCGTATGAAAGCATGCAAGTTTGTGTAAACATGTTGAGATACCTAGGCTATAGAGTTCGATTCGGTGTGATTGAGGCTTAATATTGAATTCTTGTAATTAGGGATTGAAGAGTACGCCAGATATGTCTTGAGTTGAGCATGTGCAATGAGTGTGAGGTGAGGTTTCGATTATTCCATGCTGGCCGAAGTGTCTAGAACTTTACAGTGTGTGTACGAAACAAAATGAAGGATGTGTATTGTACGAGAGGATGTAGGCATTTCTTTGATATTGCTTAGAAAGTTTTTCCATTATCATACCTACCTTGAATGTACACCTAGTTATCCCCCCATGAGCCTTTAGCCTATTTTTTTCTTTTGTCGATAAGGTACAAACCGAGCTTAATCCCTTGTTTTTCATTAGTAGAATTTGATCCAAAACTCTTAAGCGCTCAAGAAAAATAATTTTCCCACAGTGTCAAGAAGTGAGAATTGTGAAACGTAAAGGAAAAGGCTGAAGTGGTGAAAGTTAAAGAAAAGGTCAAAGGTGCACTTGCTGAATTTAAATAAAATAAAGAAGTATAACTAATCTTTGTTATTAAATCCAGTAATGCTTAAAGAAATGGGAACAAAAATAAAGAAAGACTTCAAGAATGGGAGGATGAAGGAAGAAACAATGCCCATAATGATGGTGGGATGTATTGAAAAGCACTTGAGAAGCTAGTTGCTATTATTGGATTTAGCCGGTATTTACTAGTTCCTTAGCTTACATTACAACAGTGAAGTCCTACGTGATCTTACATCACGCATCCTTATATTAGTGAAGTAATAGACTAGAGGCAAGCCTTTGGTTCATGACATGATGCATGTGAATTCTTTGGGAAATGCGAAATCATGTTCAGTTACCCCTACATGTAATGCTTTGACATCATATGATAGAAAAGGAAATTCTCTTGTGTTGTGAGGAACATGCTTGATAAAAGATATTGAATTTACGTGTCGGATATCTTGATCGGCTGATTTGCAAGAAGTTTCTTAGAGATCGAGAGTCGATTCTTGAGTCTAGGAGTCTTAATGTGGTGAATGTCATTGTATTGATAAGGCGTGGTGAATGTCATTGTATTGATAAGACTGTGCATGTTTTCTTGATGATTTGCTATAGTAAATAATCGGTATAACCGTAGCTTGAATTGTCGAGCCAAAGTAGCTATGCATGAGTGTCAATTGCATGAGATGTGAGAGTATTGTTCGAGGACGAACAAGGTTTTAAGTGTGGGTTAAGTGATCTTGGGCAGAATTATATGGCCAAGTGATACTCAAATGCTTCATTTCGTCTTGTTTATCTATCGTTATTTGTACATTCTCATGTGATTTGTAGTTAAAATGTGAATTTGTACTAACCAAC
>JACEIK010001223.1:138876-149448 GCA_018107945.1 Datura stramonium
ATATATATATTAGTTTCAGCCTAAGGGGCTACTATATTACTAGTATTCTCAGAAAAGAATTAAGTGGCTAATTGAGAAGACACGTGTTCCTTTAGTTCAAGTGTAAGAAACTATGTTCATCGTTTAGGAGTGGTGCGGTACCCATGCGTAATTTCGAGCGCATCCCTAATGATAAGCGGTGCGGTGCCCGTGCTCTATCCCGAGCGCATCCCCAGACATAATACTAGTGCGGTACCTGTGCTTAATTCTGGGTGCATCCCAAAATATGACAGCAAAGCATGACCGATTCTAGGTGCTTCCTCAGTTGCTACTTGGCAAGGTAGTTGGTGTCTTAGCTGGTCAAGCCCAAGGGGCCGAACTCCATGACTACATGGTGCATTTTGTCTATTACACCATGGACCTCCATAATTTTTCTCACTCAGTGATGTCAGATACTATTTTTAGTATATATTTATATTTTAAAAGAAAGATAAATTGTATGTTTTTTTAGAATCCTACTATTATTTCATGCATATTCTACTATGATTTCACATGCTCAGTTTACCTCCTAAATCAATTATGTTACAATTAGTTTTGCCATCTTACATACAATACAATTCCATGTACTAATGCCCCTCATTGTCAGAGGCACTGCATCGTTTTATAATGCAGCCTCAAGTATAGACTCTCGCAGAAGATCTACTCAGTAGGCCCAGTTCAGTTCATCTCTTGGTAAGCCCCTTCTCACTCTTGGAGTTGTTATGATTCAGCTAGGTCTAGTTATTTTTGGTAGCGATCAGGCTAGGAGCCTTGTCTTGGCCAAATTTAGATACTCCAGTTAGTAGAGGCTCCATAAACTACCAATTGGTGTGCTTCTTGTATTAAAAATCTGATTTTGACTCGTGGGTCCTCATTGTAGTTAAGCATCTTGTTATAAAAATCATCTCAGTGTTATAATTTATCTTAGAGTTGTTTGTTTAGTATGTTATTTATGTTTAGATGTTAGCTCTTAGTCTCATGCCAATTATAGCGGTATTCTCAGGCCAAAATTGTTGTGGGTGTAGGTCTCTATCACGACCCAAACATAGGCCCGATTTGAGACACGGGACAAGGAGCCCCAAGAGACTCCAAGTCGACCCATGGCATGAACATACTTCTACCTCAATCAGTAAAAGTAGAAGATCGATATAATAACCGTAGCGGAAGTCTGAATGCAGCATAGCTTTTAAAATACATACAGGAAGCTGATTATACACTATGTTTGAAAAACCTCTAATTCTGATGAGTTGATTGGACAAGACCCCAACTAACCCTCTAAGTCTGAAACTGAAAATACAATGATAACTGATAACGAATGGTCCTCGGGAGATGAGGACTCACTTCTGAAGCTGGATGATAACTCTAGAAACTAGCTAGTGACTGAGCAGAGTATGAAGATCTGAGCCTATATCGTAAAACGATACAACATAGAGTATGCGGTTAGTACGTGAAATGTACCGAGTATTCAAGGTAAGTAAAACGGACAGTTAAAATATATAAAAGTTCATAAAAGTAGGACAACGTGATCGTAACGTAAATATCATACTGCAAGCGTATGGCTCATGGTTTTAAAATCATTCGTAAATCATTCGTAATCATAATCATAAGAGAAAAGCTTTATGAAGCATGACCATACATAAATCATAAGGAATAGTGGGAGATTTTTATAACCGACATACGCCATATGAGCACACATGGAGACAAACCTGTAAACCCCTACTCGGGAGGGCGTTTGTACCTTGCCAAGGGTAGAACCATGAAAGAGGTGTGATACAAAAAAGGTCCCATTTGAGCAAAGGATACAGTATCATAGAGGTCCCATCGTGGCTACGTTGGCACGTAGTTCTGAGACTCGGGGTATACTTGGACCCTGGGTCTACTCGGTGTTAAATACTACTCCCAAAACGTAGATAGTGCTCATAGGATAATATACATGATATTCAAAGGCTAGTTAAAATCATGATAATCATAAGCATGCTTGAAATACGTGAACTAGCCATTAAAGTAAGGCTCGTGAGTTAGCCATAATCATAAATCATAAATCATGAGGTTCATGCATACTTATAAAACATGTATATACTTGATATTCATAAATTCATGATGAGTATTTGAGAGAAATCATATCATGAGTCATAAATCATAATGGATTAATGAACATCAAAATCAAAGTTGAATCGTAACTTGATTTATCATGAAACATATATAATTGGGCATATTTTGTAGAAAATTTAAACTTAAATAGTTATAAAATCTTCCCATGATTCGTAAAACATGAAGTTATACATGAGGGAAATTAACCCATAGATAGATAATAAGGATTTCATAATAATTGGGATAAAACCCCATAGAATTANGGATTTCATAATAATTGGGATAAAACCCCATAGAATTATCAATAGAATTTCATGCATTAGGGAGAGATGGGCATGGGTAGAACCATGAAAGAGGTGTGATACCAAAACAAAGGGCCCATTTGAGCAAAGGAGACAGTATCATAGAGGTCCCATCGTGGCTACGTTGGCGCGTAGTTCTGAGACTCGGGGTATGCTTGGACCCTGGGTCTACTCGGTGTTAAATACTACTCCCAAAACGTAGATAGCGCTCATAGGATAATATACATGAGATTCATAGGTTAGTTAAAATCATGATAATCATAAGCATGCCTGAAATACGTGAACTAGCCATGAAAGTAAGGCCCGTGAGTCAACCATAATCATAAATCATAAATCATGAGGTTCATGCATACTTATAAAACATGTATATACTTGATATTCATAAATTCATGATGAGCATTTGAGAGAAATCATATCATGACTCATAAATCACAATGGGTTAATGAACATCAAAATCAAAGTAGAATCGTAACTTGATTTATCATGAAACATATATAACTGGGCATAGTTTGTAGAAAATTTAAACTTAAATAGTTATAAAATCTGCCCATGATTCGTAAAACATGAAGTTATACATGAGGGAAATTAACCCATAGATAGATAATAAGGATTTGATAATAATTAGGATAAAACCCAATAGAATTATCAATAGAATTTCATGAATTAGGGNGGGAGAGATTGGGCATGTGTCTAAACAAATTCACCCATTCATAACCCTACATACCTGAGGGAACTGATTCTATAACTCCTCTGATTGCCCAAGGAAGAATTGACAAGAACTTTGAAGAAATTAAGCTTGATAACTTCTCTTGACTTCTAACTTGCAGGCATGAATAGGAATAGCCTAGAATGAACTTACCCCTCTTAATACTCACTATTCATAGCTTAAAATGACGTAGTTCAGGCCTTAGGATCATAGTAATTATTTATAAGCCCTTATTAAATTCGCAGAGGAAAACAGACTACCAGTCCCAATGAGGGACTAGACGAGTCATTACCTCTGACCACGAGTCGTCACCTCAGTCGTCGAGTACACTGCCAAACCTTCACCTGGAACTCACCACAGGAAACATCACGAATCGTTATTAGTGATCATGGCTTGTGGTCACCACTCGTTAAATCAACTTCCCAAAACATTCCTAGGCTCACCACGGGGCACACCACAACTCGTGGTGCACCCAATGAGTCGTGGTGACCCACCCGTTAAGTGCACTGCCCAAGTCCTCCTTCCTGAACCTCCTTCCTAACCACGACTAACTCAATGAGTTGTGGAGCTGACCACGACTCGTGGTCATGTACGTGGGGACTCAAAACCAGAAATTTCCAACTCAAGCTATACTTCTCACCATGAGTCACTTAACGACTTGCGGTCAATCTGACGAGTCACAGGATAACTCGTTCTGTGACTTGGGGAAGAAAATCCTATTTTTTCTGTTTCAACTCCTGGGTCGGATCTTAGGTCTTCTAGGGTATAACAATTCTCTCCCTTAGGGACATTCATCCTTGAATATTGAAAGTCATACAGAAAAGAAGAGAAATACAATTATCATATTCAAATACTGACCATATAAGCCGAAAAGTAACGGAATGACTACCTCTGAACTGAACAACCCAGCTGAACTGAATTCATGAATCATACATACATTCATAGACATGAAACAAACTGGGGCACATGAACTGAACATGAAACCGAGTAGAGTTTTAGGGCAAAAATTGATACCTCAAGCTACAACTGAGTCGGTAGGAAATAAGTGTGGGTATCTAGCCATCATATCTGCCTCGACATCCCACATAGCTCCCTCAACATGCTGATCCCCCCATAAAACCTTGACTAAAGCCACTTCCTTGTTTCTTAGCCTTCGAACTTGATGATCCAGTATTCCTACCGGAACCTCTTCATAACTAAGGCTGTATTTCACACCGACACTGTCCACCGGAACAACTTGAGTTGGATCACCCAAACACTTCTTTAGGAGTGATACATGAAAAACAAGATGAACGGAAGCTAATTCTGCAGGAAACTCCAATTCATATGCCACCTTGCCAACCTATTTCACAATCCGGTACGGGCCAACATAACGGGGACTGAGTTTCCCTTTCTTTTCAAATCTCATCACTCCCTTCATGGGAGACACCTTTAAAAACACCCAATCATCAACTTCGAATTCAAGTTCCCTCCTTCTCACATCCGCATAAGACTTTTGGCAACTTTGAGTTGTTTACAACATGTCCCTTATGAATTGAACTTTCTCCATGGCTTTATGGAATGAATCTGGTCCTATCATTGAGTTTAACCAACTTCAAACCAACCAATAGGAGATTTACATTTTTGCCCATAGAGATCCTCAAACGGAGCCATCTGATTTCTAGAATGGTAGTTGTTGTTATACGCGAACTCAATGAGAGGAAAATGATCATCCCAACAACCCTTGAAATCAATCAAACATGCTCTCAACATGTCCTCATGAGTCTAAATTGTCCACTCCTCTTGACCATCTGTTTGCGGGTGAAATGTGGTACTGAGCTTGACTTGAGTACCAAGTCCCCTTTGAAATGACCTCCAAAACTGAGAGGTAAATTGGGTACCTCTGTCTTATATGATGGACAAGGTAACTCCATGCAATAGACTAGCTCTCGGATGTATAGTTTGGCATAATCCTCTGCAGAATCAGTGGTCTTGGCCGATAGAAAATTAGTTGCTTTGGTCAACCTGTCCATGACCACCCAAATGGATTCATACTACAAACCTGTAGTAGGACAGAAGACTTATCGCGATGCCCACGGACCAATTTATGATGTCTCCATCGCTGACGTTCGTCAAGCAGGCCACGTGGATTGGCCAGGGTCAGGGTTCAGGGGGTTCAGGGTTTTTAGGGTTTAGAGTTTAGGGTTCAGGGTTTTCAGGGTTTGAGGAAACCTTGTGATTAAGTCCATAATAATATCCTCCTACTTCCAAGTAGGGATACTGATGTCCCTAAGCACACCTCTCAGTCTCTGATGTTCTATTTTCACTTGCTGACAATTTGGACACTTAGCTACAAATTCTGCGATGTCTTTCTTCATGTCATTCCACTAATAGACTTCTCGTAGGTCACAGTACATCTTGGAGGAACCTGGATGTATTGAATATCTAGAACCGTGAGCCTCATGCAACATCTGATTTATCAAATCACCAACATGTGCGACACACAAGCGACCCTGATATCCAAGCACACCGTCTTCCCCTTTGGAGAAAACCTCTACCTTTTGATTTTGAATGGATTCCTTTAACTTTACCAAAATAGGGTCCTCGTCTTGTCTATCTTTTACATGAGTCACCAAGGATGATTTTGACCCGTTCTGAACTATAACACCACTATCAGTCAAGTCAACCGAATGAACTCCCAACCGTGCAAGTCGATGCACATCCTTCACCAACTCCTTCTATACCTATTCTACATGGGACACACTCTCCATAGAGAGTCTCTTAAGTGCGGCTACTACTACATTGGCCTTACCCCGATGGTAAAGGACACTCCTGTCATAATCCTTGAGCAGCTCCAACCACCTTCTTTGCCGCAGATTTAGGTCCTTCTAGGTGAACACATGTTGTAGGCTCTTGTGGTCCGTAAACACATCCACATGGACCCCGTACAAATAGTGTCTCAAAATCTTCAATGCAAATACCACCACCGCTAATTCAAGATCATGAGTCGGATAATTCCTTTCATGAACCTTCAGTTTCCTAGAAGCGTATACTATAACCTTACTATGTTGCATCAATACACAACCAAGGCCGATTCTAGAAGCACCGCAACACACTACAAACCCATCAGTACCCTCAGGTAGGGTTAACACCAGTACTGAGGTGAATCGAGCCTTCAACTCCTGGAAGCTCCTTCCACAAGAATCCGACCAATGGAATTTCACTTTCTTTTGGGTCAATTTGGTCAATGGCGCTACAATAGATGAAAATCTCTCCACAAATCTCTGATAATAACTAGATAAACCCAAGAAACTCTTGATGTTTGAAGGATTCATCAATCTAGGCTAATTCTTTATCGCTTCTATTTTCTAAGAGTCCACCTTTATGCCCTGACTTGACACCACATGGCCCAAAAATGTCACTGAGTTTAACCAAAACTTACACTTGTTGAATTTAGCATATAATTGGCGATTATTAAGAGTCTATAGTACCACCCTCAAATGATCAACATGCTCCTCCTCACTCCAAGATTATATTAGGATGTCATCGATAAACAAGATCACGAACATATCCAAGTTTGGCTTGAACACCCTGTTCATCAAATCCATAAAAGATGCAGGAGCATTTGTTAGTCCAAAATACATAACTACAAACTTGTAATGTCCAGACCAAGTCCTGAAGGCTATCTTCGGGATGTCACTCTCTAGAACCCTGAGCTGATGGTATCTAGATCTGAGATCTATCTTCGAAAAGCACTTGGCACCCTGAAGATGGTCAAACAAATCATCAATTCTGGGAAGAGGATACTTTTTCTTGACGGTGACCTTGTTCAATTTTCGATAATAAATACACAAACAAAGAGAACCATCCTTCTTTCGGATAGAGAGAAATGGTGCACCCCATGGAGATTTGCTCGGTCTGATGAATCCCTTATCTAAAAGGTCTTTCAACTACTCCTTCGACTCCTTTAGCTCGGCTAGAGCCATTCTATAAGGAAGAATAGATATAGGTTGCATATTGGGAAGAAGGTCAATACCAAAATCAATGTCCCGCTGGAGAGGGATTCCCGGTAGATCATCTAGGAAGACTTCTAGATACTCACATACTACTAGGACTGACTGGATAGTCGTGGTCTCAGACGTGGCATCCTTAACCCTAACTAAATGGTACACGCAACCCTTGGAGATCATCTTTCTATCCTTAATATAGGAAATAAAGTGACCTAAAGGAACGGTGAACTATCCTTCCATTCTAAGACTGGTTCACCCAAAAATCAGAATTCTACCGCACAGGCTCTACAATTGACTGAGGCATAGCATGCAAACAACCAATTAATGCCGAGAATAACATCAAAATTGGTCATGGATAACTCTACTAAATACGTCGAGGTGACATTCTAAAGGACTGTGATCGGGAAACTTCTATACACACGCCTAGCTACAACTGAATTACCCACTGGAGTAGAGACTGAGAAGGGTTCTGACAAGATTTCGGGACTGATTTCGAAACTACTAGCCACATAAGGTGTCACAAAAGAAGAGGAAGCCCTTAGATATAGCAATGCATATACATTAAGGTGGAAAACTCATAACATACCAGTGACTATGTCTAGGGAGACCTTCTGCTCCTAGTGGGATGACAGGGAATAAAATATGTTTTGGCGCTATCCGCCACCTGTTCTAGTAGAAGCCCCCTACTGAGCGGGGTGTGTTGGTGGAGCTGCTGAACTAGAAGCTGGAGTATGGGCTCCACCATCGCCTGATCTAGCTGAAGGGAAATCTCTAAGCCTATGTCCGGGTTTTCCACACCCGAAACAAGCGTCTGACCCAACTAAACACCTCCTTGGGTGGTTCTTGCCACAATTCACACAGGCTGGAAAAGTGCGATCTCCTAAAATGCTCCCCCGGCTCCTCGAGCCTGACGCTTTACCCCTCTGATCACGTCTAGGTCAGGAAGGAACACTAACTGATGATGGTGCTGGGGCTAAAGATCTTTGGTGGGACTGCTGATGGTGCCCACTAGTCCTTGGCTGGGAGAATCCGATGCTATCAGTTCTGGCCCTCTTGGCCTCCCTCTACCGCTCACTCATATGTACCGCCTTCATTTGCTGGGCGTACAGGACAATCCAAGAAAAGTCAATATCCTGGAGAAGCATCGAGGTTCAACAATCCCTGACCAAGGAGTCTACTATCCCGTGTACGAACCTGCTCACACGAGCTCTCTGTTCCGCTACCAATTCAGGTGCATACCTGGATAGACGTGTGAACTCCAAGGCATACTCCTAAACCATCATATTTTCCTACTTAAGATTCACAAACTCGGTTGCTTTCAACTTCCTCATCTCTCGAGGGAAGAATCGATTAAGAAAGGCAATATGAAACTCATCCAACTGACTGGGCCTTCTCCAACTTCCCTACTATCCTTCCACTGTTTGAATCAAATGTGTGCAACCCCCTTTAAATGATATGAGGCCAAATCGGAGCACTCCACTCTAGTAACCCCCATAATCTGGGTGATCTTCAAACTCTCCTCTATGAACTCGTGTGGATCCTCATCCACCTTCCATCCAAGGAACTCGGGAGGGTTCATCCTTAGAAAGTCTCTAACCCTTGTTGCTACCACCGTGTTCCTGTTCTTTGGGACATGCGCTACTGCCTGCTGGTTGACTTGGGAGGTCAGGGCCTGTTCTAGCATCTGAATGGCTGCCCTGAATTCAGCGTCGGCAACTGGCTCCAGTGCATGGTGCTCATGGGCTAGTGGAGCTTATTGATGCCCGTCTCCATCGCCATCCTCGTGGCCATTTTCATTTCCATTTTTTCTATCGTTAACTCTATGGGGAGGCATGATTTTTCAATCATGAATAGCGAGTTAGAAGGATAGAGAGACATTTCACCGCATGACATAGATCATGAAAGAGGGAACATTTCCTAAACGTCTTGTAGCCTCTTCGTCATAAGTGTGGAGTGCTTCACACCCATGAAAAAGACTCTACTTAGCGTGACTTTCAAACACCCTAGGAAGCTTCGAAACCTATGACTCTGATACCAAATTAGTCACTACCCGAACATAGGCCCGGATTGAGACACGGGACAAGGAGCCCCAAGAGACTCCAAGTTGACCCATGGCATGAACATACTTCTACCTTAATAAATAAAAGTAGAAGATCAACTGAAAATACAATGATAACTGATAACGAATGGTCCTCGGGATAAGAGGACTCACCATATAAGTTGGATGCTAACTCTGGAACTGGCTAGTGATGGAGCTAAGTCTGAAGATCGGAACTTGTATCATAAAACGATACATCATAGAGTATGCGGTCATTACGTGGAATATACCAAGTATGCAAGGTAAGTAAAACAGACAGTTAAAATATATAAAAGTTCATAAAAGTATGAAAACATGATCGTAAAATAAATATCACAACGCAAATGTACGGATCAAGGTTTTCAAATCATTTGTAAATCATTCATAATCATAATCATAATAGAAAAGCTTTATGAAACATGAATTGAGCCAAGAATATAATAATAGCCATACGTAAATCATGAGGAACAGTGGGAGATTCTTATAACCGACATACCCTATATGAGCACACATGGAGCCTTACTTTTAAACCCCTAGTCGGGAGGGCGTTCGTACCTTGCCAAGGGTAGAACCATGAAAGAGGTGTGGTACCACAACAAAGGGCCCATTTGAGCAAAGGGGATAGTATCATGGAGGTCCCATCGTGGCTACGTTGGCGCGTAGTTCTGAGACTTGGGGTATGCTTGGACCCTCAGTCTACTCGGTGTTAAATACTACTCTCAAAACGTATATAGTGCTCATAGGATAATATACATGAGATTCATAGGCTAGTTAAAATCATGATAATCATAAGCATGCTTGAAATACGTGAACTAGCCATGAGATTAAGGCCCGTGAGTCGGTCATAATCATAAATCATAAATCATGAGGTTCATGCACACTTATAAAACATGTATATAGTTGATATTCACAAGTTCTTGATGAGCATTTGAGACAAATCATATCATGAGTCATATATCATAATGGGTTAATGAATACAAAAATCAAAGTAGAATCATAACTTGATTTATCATGAAACATACATAATTGACAATAGTTTGTAGAAAATTTAAACTTAAATAGTTATGAAATCTGCCCATAGTTCATAAAACATGAAGTTATACATGAGGGAAATTAACCCATGGATAGATCATAAGGATTTAAGAATAATTGGGATAGAAACCCATAAAATTATCAATAGAATTTCATGAATTATGGAGAGATTGAAATAAAGCCACTTTATTACTTGTACAACCACGTGCACTTGCGTGCGATTGGGAGTGAACAAGTTTTTGGCGCCGTTGCCAGGGACTAGCGCAATTGGTGACTTAATTTTCTTAGTGTTAGTTTACAAGTTCGATACAAGTGTTGACAACTTGATCTTAGCGATTTCTCTTGCAGGTACTAAGT
>JACEIK010001223.1:176255-191544 GCA_018107945.1 Datura stramonium
CTATTTTGTAAAAATTATGTCTAAACTCAACACTCTAAGTCTATTATCTATATGTGTTAAGGTGTATTGCCGATTTTTAATTTTTGTTGCTAAGACGTCCATCTACTCTTCAATCGTTTACCCTTTCAATTTTTGAAGGGTTGACCATTCTATGTAAAATTTTATATTATTTTTGTGTGGATATTAAATATGTGAAGTGGAACCTTTACGGTTATGCAACTTAAATATGCTAAAGTTTTGGTATAATGTTGAAAAATAATAGAAAATTCAAATACATTCATCTTGTGATAGTATAGAGAAATTTTTGGATTCCTAATGTTCACTTGAAATAGTTATCTCATTTCTCTATTATTTTACTGTTATCAATTTATTATTAACTAGTTATAGACCGAAAAAACCAAATCAACCCATTCGAGAAGAACCAAAACCGATGATTTTTATTATATTTGGTTTGATTTTAGAAACTTAAAGACCGATTAAAATGGTTTCAATTTGATTTTGATCAAAAACCAATCCAAATCGAACTACGAACACCCCTGCTAAAAACTATTCCTTATATGAGATAAATAGTCACTGCTACTCATATATTTTGTTTTATTTAAATAACACTAAATGCTAAAATTAAATAGCGTAAAGCAAAGAGGCAAAGGATATTATTGAAAGGGAAAAAACTCAGATATGACATCGAACTTTAGGAAAAGGCTCATTTATGTCATCTGTTAATAGTTAGGCTCGTTTATGCCACTGTCGTTACTCAAAGGGGCTATCCATGCCGTTATTTTTTAACAAACCCAATACGTAATTTTTTAATACCAGATTGTACACATGACCATATTTAAGTGGGCTACATCACTTATTTAACCCACCTATTAAATTATACATAAAGCCTAAAACTACCCACCCTACGCCCAGAAAAATCCACCCACATTTTTAATTGATCCGTCATTATTTAACCTAACCCTTACCTCAATCAATTTTACTACTCGATAAAACACCACCAAAGACCTAACCCCTCAGCTATCTTCTTCTTCGTCTTCTTCACGCCTCTTCTGCTACTGATCTAAGGTTTTTTTTTCATGTTATCAATGAGTTGTTCAAAAGCAAGTGAAATTTCCTTAATTATTAGAAATTAAATTCACAATTTGAATTCTGAAATTTCATTTTTTTTTCTTCTTCTTTTGGCCTAATTGTTCAAATAAAAAGATTGGTCTTTTTTTTGTCAAATTCGAATTTGGTTGGGGATTAGGTCTTTGATGGTGTTTTATCAAGTAGTAAAATTGGTTGTGGAAGGATTAGATTAAATAATAACGGGTCGGGTGAAAATGTGGGTGGATTTTTATGAGCATGGGGCCAGTTGTTTTAGGTTTTATGAATAGTTTAATAGGTGAGTTAAAGAAGTGACGTGACCCACTTAAATATGGTCATGTGCACAATCTGGTATTGAAAAATCAGGTATTGGGTCTGCTAAAAAAATAATGGCAAGAATTACTCCTTTGAGTAACTGCAGTAGCATAAACAAGCCTAACTATTAACAGATGACATAAATAAGTATTTTCCTAAAATTTGATGGCATATCTGAATTTTATCATTATTGAAATTAGACTATTCAATTTAAAACCAAACCTTTAAAATTAGATGTTATAGACTGAAATTTAATACTATGATTAAAGGAAATCCTGATAATACAATGCCTACTATTGTTCACAATAGAATCGAGATATTATGATTTGTATATAATTTATCTGCAAACCGAGCACTCCCAAGTACTCGGATAAAATTTAAGCTCATAAACAAAGTAGCCTGACTATTGTGACAAAACAAGAGATGGAAATTTAGTTGTATAAACAAGATCTAAGAACACAAAAAAGACACCAGCCTCTCCAATTCCTGTATTTATTAATTATTTCTGTACACCTGTGCCAAGACTAAGCCTTGAAAAGCACAAAAGCTGAGAGCAAATTACCTCCAACTACTAATTAACCAACCAAAACTGACGTTGGCCCAATATCTGGTCTAACTCGCCAAAATCCTTCAGCCTTGTGTATGAAGATTCATGAAGACGTGACGGACAAGAAGACAACATGTTATGTACACTCCCAGTAGGTAATTAACTGGGTACTATAACTTATCTGCAATTCTTCCCAAAGCATCTGCAAGCTTGTTAAGTACCGCTACTAAGTTATCAACATGGTCCTTTCTTTGCTCCCTATCCTGTTGAAAATGCATATTCTGAGCTTCAAGTTGGGAGCTCACCAATTTGCCATTCCTCTCCAATGCTCTGAATAAGTGATGCTGTAGATTGCTTGCTTCTTCATCTGTATCTGAGTCGTTTCGCTTTCTTTTCCTTCCTTCCTGACCGCTTCCTATATTAGCTTCTCCGGTAGATTGTTTCTGATGGCTTGTACCTGCTGAAAAAAATAGTCCACTTCAGAAAGGGCAACATCAATGCATGCCAATTTGATCTTTTGATTATTTCTATTAGTTTTGCAAAGATCTCTTTCTTTTCTTGATGAGGTATTTTGCTCCTCTCTTTCTTGTTTGTCTTTTTCCTAGGATGGTGACCAGGATAGGGGCATTTACTGGAAATGCAAAAGTTCAAGAAGAATGTGAATTACCAGTCTAGGAAAAGTTAGAATGACATTTGACATACTACCTCATATCTACAGTTTATTTCATGTTAGTTGATTCACTTCAAAAGCTGCATTTCCATTTTGTTGGGCTTTAACAATGACGGTATAAAAACTTGAGGAAATGACTCAGCCAAAGTTCATTATCAGCCAAGGAAATTCCCATAAGTGTGCTGTCTAATGCATAAACCATACCCACTTCAGCGTGGAAAACACAATAGTTAATAGAGGATCGACCTTTGGCATAGAGGCACCAATATGAAGCAATATAGACAATTTTAAATTTTACCAAAACTCATTTGCTTAAACCATATTTGTTTCAAATATGTATCATGAAAACAACAATTTACATGAGAGTTCCAGCAGACATGAGAAAACCAAGGACTACCTGAATAAGGTCTAAAAGGAAAAGGAGCTCCCAGCAGACATGAGAAAACCAAGGACTACCTGAATAAGGTCTAAGCGGAAAAGGAGCTCGACAGTAATCTGAGGTTTTTGGAGATGTAAGTTGAAAGTTCTTGAAAATGACTATCAAAATGCCAAATCACCCAGCAATGTGCTAAAACAGAAAAAAACCATAATATTGGTGCACATTTATCTTTGACTTTAGACTCAAGGCCATCCCCTTTCTTTCACATGGAGCACTAATTGTCCTCCATGGTTGAAATATTGGTGCACATTTAGTCTCTTCATATCCACAGTTTGCTATTTAACATTTTGATCCTGTGCGCGTCTGTTTACTAGTCTCCTTCTTATCTTTTCATACAAACTAAATTCCTTCTTAAACTTTTACTTGTAGCTGCATCAAAAGTCATGATTTGAAATTTTGCTGTGTTTCATTTCAGTATACATATTCATGATTTTGCTGATTCTTTAGTTTTCTCTTTGTTTCCCATAACCAATTGATCTACAAACCAGATTCTTTTGAGCTTTGCATATGTATCTGGAGCATCTACAGACCAGATTCTTTTGAGCTTTGCATATGTATCTGGAGAAAAAACAATGAACCAAAGAGAAATACGACAAAGAAGAAAAAGGAAATAAAAAGGAAGAACACATTGGGGCCTTCAAGCTGGTGGCTTTATCATGTTGGGTTTAGTCACAGTCCCAAAAAACATAGGTGTAACGCGTATAGTTTAGATTTAATAATCTCCTTTATGAGCTCTAGGGTGTGTTTCACTACCGACAATAAAGCAATCACAAGTTTGTAATTATCATCATAAAGCTGTGTGATATCGAGTACAACCTGTTGAATATTTGTTAGGCATAATTACTTGCTCACAACTTGAATTTTATTATTGCTAAGTAAAGATTTGCTTCGGTTTTACAATTCTTACACTCAATATTTCTTGCGCTGATCGCACTCTAGCAACTTTCTTTGCTGCTCTCTCTTATTTCTCACTTAATACTCATCTGCTGCTTGCTACAGCAATACTCTTTACTTGAGTATACACACTTTAATTTGGTACACATACATCTCAAATGAATCCCCTCTATTTATTGGTGGTGATGGAAGAAAAGAATCTAGCTAAAGAAATTTACTACTTATTCTAGAATGTTTCTTCAGCTACTTATTTCTAGAACTACTCTTTTTAGAATATTTCTAGATTTTTTCTCTCCAGAAAACTCATTCTCGAGATCTTCCTTCATTTCTTTAGAACTCTTGAATATTCTAGATTCTTCTTTGACATATCTTAGATATTTATTGGTTTTTCAAAAAAATGGTGCAATAAAAATAGTTAAAAGTAATGATTGAAAATGTCTCTATATTTTTATTAAGCATAAAAAGGCTTTAAATATCCAACTTAAATAAAAATCTGCATAATTTGAAATTCAAAAAAAAAAATCTTAAAGAACTAAACAAAACCTAATAGAAATTTAAAATTCAAATCATCCTAAAACTTGCAACTTATTATCCAAAAAAGAAATTTCTGCAGTAATTGAAAGCAATTTTCCGTACTCCTTTGTTTCAATTGCTGCAATTTAAAAAATTTGTATTTCTTCAATTATTGCTTTAGCCGTTTATGCTTGTAAATTCTTTTGAGTGTTGTTACACTCGCACACTTTTGTAACATGACTTCTCCTTTTTTTCTTTTCTTCTTCTTTTTCTTCTTTTTGTTTTGTGCTTAAAAATAACCCTCGGTAATCTTGTCTTGTTTGAAAGCTCTTTTGAAAGTGCTTTAATCTAAACAATGATAGGATTTGCAATAAGTATTTGTAAGGACCGTTCTTCCATTACAATATTTCATAAACCATAGGTTTTGAAAATATAATTTTATTTTCACTGACCAAATCTGACTTTTTTTTGCCTGTGACTGCTACTTGTCATGTTTGAAAATAGGTTAAAAATTGATATTGGTTGAAAATATCCCTGTGTATTGAAAATAAGCACAGGTTGAAAATGATTTTTGAAAATGATTTGTTAGATGAACCCACAGATCCCGTAAAATCAATGATGCTCTTAATACCACTGTTGGTTTTTTTAAAAGATGATGCAGCAAAAATGGTTGNCAGTATGGGCTAATGAAGCGTGGGGGCAATGATGCTCTTAATACCACTGTTGGTTTTTTTAAAAGATGATGCAGCAAAAATGGTTGAAAGTAGTGACTAAAAATGTCTCCCTATATTTTTATTAAACATACAAAGGCTTTAAATAGCCAACTTAAAATAAAAATCTGCATAGTTTGAAATTTACAAAGAAAACTGTAAAGATATGGCATCTGGACTTAACCCCAAAAGCTAGCTCATGATTGGAGAATTGCCCAATTCCATATAAGCAGACCACCAGTCTATTCCCCAACCACTGTGGGACTTTGACCCACTCTAACACCCCCTTCATGCCTAGGCCCGACGGGAGCATGGACCGGGAGCCCAAACAAGAATAGACCTGGCTTTGATACCATGTAAAGATATGGCATCTGAGCCTAATTCAACACCAAAAGCTAGCTCATGGGAGGAGGATTTTCCAAGTCAATATAAGCAGACCACTAGTCCATTCCCCAACCAATGTGAGACTCTAACCCACTCTAACAAAAGCTAAAATATCTCAAACGCTAAACAAAACTTAATAGAAATTTAAAATTCAAATCATCCTAAAACTTGCAACTTATTATCCCAAAAAAAATTAATGTAGTAGCTGAAAGCAATTTTCAACAGTATTAGTTAAGTTGGTGATGAATTCTTAATGCCCCTCCTTAAAACCGACTTAATTTGTTCTTTGCATCCATTGTGAGTGATTCTTGGAACTCTGCAAGAATCATGATGTCCATGCCCTTTGAGGATCTCATCCTCTGTCTGGTTACTCTGGTCCCTACTCTTTGAACCTTTTTCAAAGGTAGTAATCTCTTTGATCTTGACCACTGAAACTAACACTGCATCTATATTTTGTAGTTTGGGCATTTTGATCGTGTCGAGCTTCTTAGTTGAGGTTGCAAAGCTTCTTGGACTCCTTGCAACTCTTCTGGGGTTTCATGTACCCTAGTTTGCCATGGGCTCTTATTTTCTCCTTTTGGAAGTATCTCTTCAATATGTGATTTGTGGTTTTTCACATATCTCTTGTTTTGATTCTGCCTTACTTCCTTATCCTCCTTCAAGTTCATGTTGTTGCTTTTACTCTAATTCTCTTGAATTTGGTAGGGCGACTTCTTTGTACCACCATGTTGGTTGCATCATCAAATACCACATAAGTTTTTTCGGCTAGCATGACATAGATTGACTCTAATCTTTTTTCCTCCGTGATTGAGGAGCTTATAACTTTCAAGTTTCGATATACTTTTACATTATCTAACGGAAACAAGACATAGTCTCCTGAAGCTGTTAATTGCGACATAGATAGTAACTTTTTCTTCATACCCGAGACATGATAGACATTTTGAAGTTACATTTGTCTCGAGCTGTGACAAGGCATGAACACCGTCTTGCCAATATGAGTTATTGGCATTTTTGAATGATTTGCAGTCACCATTACTCGACCGCCTTTATATTCGCTCATGTTGATAAGCTTTTTCTCATCACCAATCATGTGATTGGAGCATCCCGAATTAATGATCCAATCATGTTCATAATCGACCAGTTTCTCACTTACAGTTGCCAGTGCAAACTCCTCTTCGTCATTAAACTGAAAGGTGACAAGATCTTCAGGTCTCAAAATCCCAAGCTTTTTCTACCTCTTCCTTGTATTGGGTAGAAGTAGCTACATTACCTTTAGGTTTCTTGTACCAGCAGTCTTTGGCGTAATGTCCTTTCTTTCCACAATTATAACACTTCTCTATTTGCCGTTTGTTGAAACCTTGGTTCACCTTCTTATTATGTCGTTGATTTCTTTGATGTTGATTCGTCTAGTCTCTCCCTGGCTGTGGACTTCTCTCCTCGTTCCATTTTTGATAGTCGTGTCGTGGCTTTTACTTAAGAGTGTCTTATCTTCATCAATTATAAGAAGACTTGATAATGGCTTTTCCAAATCTTCTTCATTTGCCAACAGATTTTCCAACTCAGATAAAGTTGGTTTTGTGGCCCACCCTCGTGTGGTCGTAATTATGCCTTTATACTCTGGCCTTAGACCATGAGCAATGATTCTCCTCATCCTTGTCTCTGTGATAGCATTCTTTGGACCTAATTTTGATATATCATATAAAGATTTTACCTTTCAGAAGTAATGGCTTATCATCATATCTCGTTGTTAGATTGACAAAAGCTCATTTTCAAGCTTTTTTGGGTGTCTTGGTGCTCTTAATCCATTACAGGAACACATCTTTTACTGTTACAGTGAGAGCATACATGGGCTTTCCAGCTTTATCATCTTTTTGTTGCTTCGACACCAGTTGGTGGTATAATATCTGATCCACCAACGATATGCCATAATTCATGGCCGAGAAAATAATATTGCATCATCGTGCTTCATGATCAGTAGTGTTTGCATCGAGCTTCTCAACACTATTGAGAGTATTAGTGAAATCCACCATTGATTAGTGTCTCGTGACTTGTAGCCTCCGACGGTAGCGATTGTAGGATCTCCTTTGAGTTGCTACCTCGCTCTTCATCTACCAGGCTCTGATACTACTTGTTGAGAATTGTTGGCGGGCACAATTGGTTGCTCACAACTTGAATTTCACTATTACTAAATAAAGACCCTCTTTGGTCTTACAATTCTTACAGTCAATATTTCTTGCACTAATCACACTTTAGCAAGTCTCTTTGTTACTCTCTCTTACTTCTCACTTAATCACTCACTTGTTTCTTGCTTCATCAACACTCTTTACTTGACCACTCACTTGTTGCTTGCTTCATCAACACTCTTTACTTGACCACTCACTCCTTACTTAAGCGCACACACTTTAATTTAGTATACATACATTTCAAATGAACCACCTTTATTTATAGGTGGTGATGGAAGCATCTATCTAAGGATATTTACTACTCTATTCTAGAATGTTCCTTCAACTACTTATTTCTAGAACTACCCTTTCTAGGATATTTCTAGACTTCTCTTTCTAAAACACTCATTCTAGAGATCTTCCTTCATTTCTTTACAACTCTTGAATATTCTAGATTCTTCTTTGACATGTCTTAGATATTAATTAAGTTGGTTATGAATTCTTAACACAACCTTGTCTTAATTTTCCTCTAATGCATGTTTAGGAAGATTATCACTAGGGATTTCGATTTTAATGTCAAATATATGTACTAGTTCATTCTAAAAGTTTTAGTGCAAACTCGTGTTGTGGCTTTAGAATCTATAGAAGATGTATGCAATTCTAACTATATTTTAAGGTTATGTGGGTATTGGATTAGCATTTAATTAAATGATTTAATTTCATAACTTTGACCTCAAATTGGCATATAGCTTAAGTTCCATGCTTATTTTTCGGATAACATTATACTATTTGGATTTGACTCTGAAGAGTGATCGCACAGCAAATTAAATACAAAAAGTGCAAATCAAAGACCAGAATGATGTGTCTTAGTTAGAGAGCAAGACTTTATTTAAGCTTCTTAGTGTGTATTCTGTTCTAGTAATTTCTAAGTTTTTGATCTGCAACTACAAGAATAAGTTCAAGAAGAAATCTAGTTTGTGTAAGTATATTGTGGAGTTCTATTATTTTATGTTGTCAAATTATTTCTATGGCATGTGAATCCAGGTGCACAGACGGAGGTCAGGAAGGGACCAAAAAGGCACCAATATTTCAAAAATGAAGAACTATTAATGCTCCATGTGAAAGAAGAGGGAGGGATGACTTTGAGTATAAAGCCAAAGAAGGGGATTATTTTGGGCTTTTTCTCTGTTAAAATACATCCTGTTTTCAAATTATTGTGCTTACCAACTGATTTTTACAAGGGCACCAACTGATTTATAGATCCTAAACTTGTGAAATTATGAGCATTCTGTTGCCAGAGTATGAAGCACTCTAAAACTAGTATTATGAATGACGGTACACGTTGCCACACATTGTAAGGTCGTCCAATGTAGACAACTGAAACTAGGTTCAACATATTGCAAAACAATAAATGTCAGCTGCGGGTATTGAACAAATTATTTTTTGGATACTATAAGAAACAAAATATAAAATTTAGGATGGCATACAAAACCATAATGGGTGACTGGGAAACCAGCAGAGTAAGCCAAGTTTATGCATTTAAAGAAATAAATTTTGAGTCTAACTCAACTCTAAAAGCTAGCTCAAGAGGTGAGGATTGCCCAAGCCATATTAAAGAGTCAATGTGGTACTCTTCACACCCTCCCTCACGCCCAAGAAGGACATCAGGTCCATGGACAATTTTAATATGCAGGCCCAACATAGGAAATGAGATTTGAAAATAAGTCCTACTCTGATACCATGTAAAAAATTAAATCTTGGTCTAACTCCCTAAAAAGAGGGGTACATTATGCAAACCATATTAAAGATATCACTCGTCCCTTAAAAGGGCTGATGTGAGAAGCTTCACAAAGCAAAGCTTTCTTGGCCTCCTGTGTATGGCGCAAGCAATGAAAAAATATAGAGTTTGATATATATGTATGTTTGGAGTATAGCTTTAAAACCAAATGCAAATAAAACTCACCATTCGTTGCTATTTAAATGGACGAGCGGTAGTATGTTGATGGGCAATTGTCTAGTACGACAACCAGCCTCTTGTTCATAGATAATATTGGGAATATTAGGAACAGAAATTCAAAAACTATTTTTTTCCCTTCAAATTTTGACCAAATATTGTCGGAACTCCTACAATTATTGTCTTCTATATATCCAACTCTCAAAATATTTTACTGTTGTTAAGAGAGTGGCTTCATAAATATTGCAGTAGCACCCCACAACTGACACAATCAGATGAATGTCTTCTTCCAGTTTCTGTAATCTGCCAAATATCTCAGTTGAAACCCAAATATAGCCTAGACACATAATCGTATGGAGAAAAGAAAAAAAAACAAATAGAATTTCCTTTATCTACTTATTTCAATTTCAAAAAAACAAAAACAAATAGAATTAACTAAATGAAAGAAACTTTTTGGTGTGTGCAGAGTTAGCACTAGGTAGAAGTTTTAGACAAAAAAACATTAGATAGAAGTACCTTGCGTAGGAGACACTTGAGAGAGTGGTTGATGCTGTTGCTCTGCAATTCAAGATCAAGATAATAAGTCCAAAACAACTACAAGAAGATGACCGAATTCCAGACCTAAATACTAAAACTAGGTACCTACTGGAGGAAAGGAAAAGGAGCCACGAAAAAGAGGTAAAAAAACAAATAATTGATAGAAAAGAGAGCAAGAAATCCAAATAATAAGTTCAAGACAATTAAGAAAACCAAATAATTGATAAAACAAGAGAGAGAACTAAATAATAAGTTCAAACAATTTGAATTTCACCAGTGGGAAGAAGAGGAGGATGAAGAAAACTCTGTACTTTCGGGAGGAAAGGAAAATGAATATTTACTACCTATTTTAAATTTTTATTCATATAACTAAATCGAATTTATGTTGGGTTGTTTCTACTACAGAAGTCATTCATCTCGTTAGAAGATCGATGGAGCAGTATAGGGAGAGAAAGGACTAATATATGGTATTCATTGACCTAATAAAGCTCAGGACAGTCTCTATGGGGTATTCTATGGAGATGTTTAGAGGCTAAAAATGAACATATAGCTTACATTGGGACGAATAAGGACATGAACGGTGGAGCGAAGACGTGGGTGAGGAAAGTGGGAGGAGACCTGGAGCACTTCCCAGTCGAGATGGGGTTGCACCAGGGTTCAACTCTTAGCCTGTTTTTATTTGCCTTGATGATGGATGATCTGACGCGACATTTTTAAGGAGAGGTGTCATGGTATATGTTATTTGAGGATGACATAGTTTTGATTTTGATTGAAGAGACGTGATAGAGTGAATGATAGGTTGACGATGATGTTATACATCATATTGGAGTGGGGTGGTTGAAATAGAGACTCACTTTCTGTGTCTTTTGTGATAAGAATGTTCCATCAAGACTTAAAGGTATGTTTTATAAAATGGTTGTTAGACCAACTATGTTACGTGGGATGGAGTATTGGCAGATTAAGAATTCGCATGTCCTGAAGAAGAAAGTAGCAGAAATGAGGATGTTGAAATGAATGTATATGCATATTAGGAGAGATAGAATTAGGAAAATAGATATTTGAGACAAAATAGGAGTGGCCTCTGTGATGAACAAAATGATGGGGCGAGACTGAGATGGTTGGGGCATGCATATCCTAGCAAGAAGGTGCGAGACATTGCCTATGGCGGGTCTTAGGAGAGGTCAAGGTAGGCCGAAGGAGTATTGAGGAGAAGTGATTAGACAAGACATGACATACCTGCAGCTTATCGAGGCATGACCCTAAAATCTAGATAGGAGGATATAAAGATCGAGATTTAGGATGAAAGGTTAGTAGGTAGTCGAGTATTATCAAATTTTCCTTTTAGTAATGTTATTAGTATTCTCCTACTACCTTATTCTTTGATTCTATTTTTTACCTATTGTTTCTTTTGCTTTGTTTATCATACTATATGTTGTTGATACTGTTCTTTTCTCCAGTATCTTCTATATGGTTTCTTTACTGATTAGATATATCTTACTTTAACTGATGATCTATCGAAAACAGTCTCTCTATCTTTACAAGATAGGGAGAAAGACTACATATATACCACTCTTCCCAGACCCACTATAAAAGTTTACTGATTATGTTATTATCATTGTTATATTCCTATGATTCAATTCACCTAGTATTGGGCACTTCACTGCTATCCGAAATAGAAGAAGAAAAGATGTACACATCTTCGGAAAAGGGAATGCTTTAAACTTGAAGATAACACCATTAGAGGTATATAATATCGCCATTGTAGTGCAATTCTATTATTTTGAGCACCCAATTACCCAAATATTTAAATACAAGATATCTCATAAAAATTAATTTCATTTCCACCAAGAATCTAATCCAACCGTGACAAAGTAAATATGCAGTACCTCAAAGTAAAATATCATTCCCACTCTTATAAAGTAACCTAATTATATTTGTTTGTGAAACTATTACTAGTACAAAACACAAAAGTATTGAGACATGAGTTCCAGGTCGTGTGGTTTCTCACATACAGAAAAATAATCATAGCACAAATTCCAACATTTTGCTATACAAAATGTTGCATTATTAATTTAAGGGAAAAAACTCAAATATATCATCGTACTTTAGGAAAATGCTCATCTATGCTATCTGTTAATAATTAAGCTCATTTATATCACTGTCGTTACACAAAATGCCTATCCATGCCATTAATAATCAACGACTCCAACACCTGATTTTCTAATACTAGTTTTTACACGTGATCCCAATTAATTAGGCCACGTTACTTATTTTAATCCACCAAATAAACTACCCAAACAACTAAAAAACCCGCCCAGACCCTGGAAAACCCACCCACCTATTTACCCCGACCTGTATTCTTTTAACTAAATCCCACCCTCACTCCCTCATTCTCACTAATCCATCAAACTGAGGCAAAGCCCTAACCTCTCGTTATCTTCTTCTTCTTCACTCTTCTATGCATCTCCCATTTCACGAAGAAGGGGAGAAAGTATTCACCATTAATAGCTTGATCTTTAGCCTATTTGATGGCATCCATAGCGTCGTCATAAGAAGCGGGGAGGCGGTGTTGGGGGGCGAGACGATACTCAACAAAAGCAATTAATGTGGGGAACTGAGCTGACATGGCACAACAAGATTCATGAAGAGGAGATCTATAGAAGAGGAGCAAAGAAGAAGATGGTGGGAGGCTTATTTGGTGGGTTAAAATAAGTGACGGGGTTCAATTAATTGATGCAACGTGTAAAAACTGGTATTAGAAAATCAAGTGTTGGAGCTGTTAATTATTAATAGCATGATAGGCATTTTGTGTAACGACAATGACATAAATGAGCCTAAATATTAACAGATTGCATAAATAAGTCTTTTCCTAAAGTACAATAACATATCTGAATTTTTTTCCACACTCAACTACATACGTATTAAACTCTGCCTGAGTTATGCAGTGTTGGTTGATAAAAATACTTTTTGAAGTAGTAATTCCTGCATAACGAACGGTGTATATTATTCACTGTTACAAAAAATAATTCTGATTATTATCATAGCGCTACTAGTTTACATTAATGTTTATATGTTGTAAATTTAAATTGAGAAAAATTAAATTGTACCTGAAATTGGAATTGGAGCAGGTATAGTGGTGGCTGGAGCTTCATTCATTGGTGGCAAATCTTTATGGGGACTGCCGCCTGCTTCATCCTGAACCGGCTCAAAATCTGAAAACAACCCATCATCCCCTGCAGCAGCACTTTTCCCACTATCAAACAGAACTTCCGACTCCGCTACGCCCGACCCCAAAGCCAAAACCAACCCTTCTTCATCGCCATTTCCACGATCAAGAATATCATACACCTCTCTATCGAAAAATCCAGGCAATTTTTTCTCTCTCCTCAAATCATTCCTCATGACCCAAAAGGACTCTGTTTCTTCTTTTATCTGAGACTCCCACTCTTTAATCTTCTTAAAATCCCCTGCCAAATTACTCCATCTCTTCCGGCATTGAACAGGTCCCCGGTTCACCCCATGTCTTTTACAGTAGGAAGAAACAGAAGCCCACTTCGGTTCAACCTGTGCTGAACCAAATTCCAGACTGCCGGTTCGGCCTCGACGGATCCGATTTTCAGCTACTTTTTTCCCCTGTATGAGAACGAGAATTTCTTGTCTGGTCCAACGAGGGAGCCTGGGAACTTTGTTGGCATCATCGGCTCCGTTGAGGGATTGTTGACTGCCCTTAACGGCGTCGAAGTCGGCGTTAACTGTAGACGGAATTAGGGTCAATCGCTCAAGCTTCATCAGAAGAGGAGTACTTTTTGAAGCCACGTGAGTTAACGGAGCGGAATTATGATAACGGCGTTTTGAGTAGGACGGCCCGTTTTGGAGGTAGGAAGAAGAGGGAGAGTGTTTCAATGGTAATATTCATCCAATGTACCCTCTGCCCTAAGGAATGCAACTCTAAAAATCTTAAAAAGCCTTTGGAGGGGGTATTAATTCTTATGAGAGAGTATTTGTAATCTGTAATAATCTTTGTGAAATGAATGACAATTATCTAATTTCTAAAATAAGATTACTTACTCTGTTTGATGTTTGAATTGGGAAATGATTAGGCTAAAATAAAAAATAAAAAAAAAAGGGGATAAGGGCCAGGAGAAGGGAGGCGAGGCCTATTTTAAGGACTAATATTTTAAACAAAGACGAAACCATCACTCTACTGTAAATTTGAAAGAGGTCACTTTCCTTTGAGTGGAAATCCGCGTTTTCTTTGGATTAGTGTGTTTTTAATCCAATTAAATGGATTTTGAGAGTATCGTCCCATAAATTCTTTCAAACTTTTCTACCTAATCCTCAGGTATCAGTCAAGATGGTGAAAGAATACTCACCTTTCTAATGTTTAAATCAAATAACAAATGCACATATAAACTTTACTGTATAAATTAATTAATAGTATAAGTTTTCACTTAATTTAATTATAATAAGCCAATACGATTTGGTATAATATTCGAGTTTTTAGCTGGTCAAGATTTCACTTAGTTTATTGTTCCCACCTTCAATCTCTCTTTTCCTTTCTTACTTTAAAAAATGTGCAGAGCTTTGACTGATGTTTTGATATTGGATGGAAGAAAGTGAAAAACTTTGTGACAGTGGTTAAGGGTTGAATTTAAAATACAAGTAGTCGATTAGATGGATAAGGGCATCCGCCTTATCTTAACAATGAATTAAAGTTTTTCCACTTTTCCCTTTGTTCTCCCTCCACCTCTCAATTCCTTAATCCATAATTAAATACCAGGAATAAGTATATTTATTAGTAAAGTGAAGGCTGAAGGGTGTAGGAGTTAGGAATGAGTGGGTGGGGGCTTTCTTTCTCAATAGTGGGGGTGGCTCGATCTCTATGTGTAGAGTCGCCTCTACCTTTTTCCTTTCTTGGGGTTGCCCTCAGTCTTAATCATAATTATGCTATTATTAAATAGGCCTAAGCTAAAATAGAACCTTTTCAAAGATGGATTTAGATCCACTTGTCTTCGAAGAGTAAATTGCAATTTGCATTTTATAATTTTTTTTCTTAGTTCCTTGTAATATCTTAAAAG
>JACEIK010001223.1:261856-296069 GCA_018107945.1 Datura stramonium
ATATTGACATCAAATAATAACAACTCATCTCAATATGCAGTTTAAATCATTTCTTCATAAAAAGATCAAGTCAACATCTTTAGTCATCATACCGAATCACACTTAGGATCTTTTACCACTTTGTTTGAAGCTTTGCCAGGAAGCTTCTACTTGTTGAAGCTTTGTTTCCCCTATTCTCGTTCCATTTACAATTATAGGATCATCAATTACACTCAACCACTTAACACATATTCATTCCAAAACTAATAATAAGCTACAAAAACATCATAAAATAGAACAAAGGGTGACATGTTAGGTTCACGCCTCCTCTATAACCCCATAAACACTCCGTCATCAAAGCCAATGTACACACATGCTAGATGGTCTTATTTCATCCTTTCTAGTCATGACCTGCAGGGAACTTTAGAAATTCATGTATTGTACTAGCATGGTACCTGCTCCCACTCATATGCTCGTCTAGATGCTCCCCTCGGACACGAGCCACTCAACCAATATCGCTTGCTCGGATGCTCCACTTGTGCCCGAGCCTCTCATATTATGATATTATTATTATCTTTAACCATTCTCATTCACTGAATATACAGGGTGAATTATTTACACA
This sequence comes from Datura stramonium, assembly GCA_018107945.1. Classification (NCBI taxonomy): domain Eukaryota; kingdom Viridiplantae; phylum Streptophyta; class Magnoliopsida; order Solanales; family Solanaceae; genus Datura; species Datura stramonium. The sequence goes on from JACEIK010001223.1 coordinate 262,458, forward strand.
CTCAGGAGTTAAAATCTACTCCCTCGCTTGCATAGCAATGAAAAGGAACTCTTTCAAGGGTTAGAGCCTTGAATTATTGTTGATTGATGCTAATCCAACCTAAATTAGCTCTTTCAAGAACAATAAAGGTAATTGGGCAGGAGTTAATGACTTTCATCATGAATCACACTTTACAAACCACAAATTAATCAAATGTTCTTAAGCCCACAATGAATTTCACCTAATTTATATTATTATGGTTCACAACCCTAGATTTGGGTTTAGTTAACCTGAGTACCAATGCACTTCTAAGTGGACCATTCAGACTTTATAGGAATTGTCGAGAGCTAGAGTGATTTACTTCAAATGTAATTGGGATGATCAATTACCTTTCATTAAGTTTTCCTACAATAACAGATAATATTCCAGAATTCAGATGGCTCCATTTAAGGCTCTTTATGGGCAGAGATGTAGACCACCTATTGGATGGTTTGAGGTAGGCAAGGCTACATTTATAGGGCCATATTAAGTTATTAAGTCAATGGAGAAAATTAAAATTACTAGAGAAAGGCTAAAAATAGCTCAGAGTCATCATAAATCCTATATGTATGTGAGAAGGGGAGAGCTTGAGTTCGCAATCGATGATTGGGTGTTTCTGAAGGTATCATCCATAAAGGAGGTGATAAGGTTTGGTAAGCAGGGGAAGCTCATTCCCCGATATTTGGGTCCTTATAGGATTCTGAGGTGTATTGGCAATGTGGCTTATGAGTTGGAGTTACCGGTAGAGTTAGCATCAGTGCATCCAGTCTTTCATATGTCTTTATTGAAAAAGTATTGGCGATTTAGCTCTAGTTGTACATGTTGAGAGTATTGGTGTGAGGGATAGCCTAACTTATGAAGAGATTCTAATTGAGATTCTTGACCGTTAGGTTCATCATTTGAGGAATAAGAAAGTCGCTTCAGTGAAAGTCTTTTGGAGGAATCAGCTTGTAGAGGGACCTACTGGGGAAGTCAAGGCACACATCATGGCCAACTACCCTCACCTCTTCCCTTCCATCTTAGCTCCATCATGAGGTACTAGTCTCCTCCTTAGTACTCTACTCAGTTTCATATCCTTCAGTTCCTATCATGTATTAGTATGCATGCATGTTTCAGGAATTCAGTTCAGAATATGTATCTCAGTTTGGAGTCAGTTACTCCATCAATATTCAATGTTTAGCTTTCAGTTTTGGGATTGAAACTTTTTCCCTATCATTTTATCTCTATTAGTCTCCATTCCAAGATGAATGTTTCCAAGAGGGAGATAATGCAACACCCCAAAAGTCCCAAAGATTAGACCCTATATTTAACTAGAAACAAGCAGGAAAACCTGCATTTTTTCACAGAACAACTCGAGTGGCGAGTCGTCGTATGTCTCGATGACTCATCTTCTGAGTCGTGCTAAGCTGGTAGCAGTTTCCTCCCCAAGACCATGAGTCCATACCATGAGTCGTGGTGAGATGGTACGACTCTTGGTCATGAGCCTTCAATTCCCAGGCAGTTAAGGATCCTGACTTGATGAGTCGTACGACAACTCATTGGAGCATGTAATGACTCATCATGATGGACCATGATGAGAAGTTCAGTGAATTGGCCTAAGTGTCTCAGTAGTAACGAGTGGTCATCACGATCCATGATGACATGTAACGAATCATTATGTCCATCCGTTATGTGAAGATGAGAGAATGAGAAAAATGTTCCAACAAGTAATGAATGATCATCACGAGTGGTGGTGACAACCAATGACTCGCGGTATATTCGTGACAACTGGTCGACAGTTTTTAAGTGCGCAGTTCCAGGAGTATTTTCATAACATTCTATGCTTTTAAGAACCAAAAGTGGTCATTTTGGGTTTCCTAAGGGAGATATTTAAGGTTTGTAGTTAGCTTAAACTATCATTCCTCTCCAAACACCATAGATTGAAAATCAAAACTTTCAAGACTCTCAAGGAAGCTAGGGTTCATCTTCTCCAATTCTCTTGGTTCTCAAGATTCGGTCAAGAAATCGGTAAGCCCAGATATGCAGGATTATCAATAAGGGATTTCATTCACCCTTATTCCCAAACTCAAGCTTAATTCCATGAATTTAATTCTCCCGTCTCCGATTTTTATTTTCATGAATTTCTATTTAGAACCCTTTTGTGCAAAAATTCTATAATCTTTTATGAATCGAATCTCTCATGATTCTACATGTATTTAATGATTATGCTTGGGTTGATTTCTACGAAAAAATCTTATGATTCTCAATTTTCAAGTTAGCATGATTTACTCAATTATGTATGAATCTCATGAATTTCAAGGTTATGTATCATGGCTGTAATTTCAACATAGTTTTCAGAGTAGTTCATGTATATCAAGTAATTTATGAATCTACATGATTTTAAACTAGCCCATGCAAAACTTATCATATTTCAAGTATGATTATAAGCACTATGTATGTTTTTGGAGTAGTATTTAATATCGAGTAGGTCGGGGTTCCAACTCACCCAGGTCTCAAAACTAGGTGTTACCATAATATGAAGGGATCTTTGCTAGTTGAGAATGTCTCCCTTTCCCTAATGGACTCATGAGTGAATTTATGCCTTCATGGTTATTATCTTTGGTAAGGTATGAACACCCTTCCGGCCAGGGTTATAGATTGGGCTCTATGATGCTCACTTGGAGTATGTTGGTTATGAGAAGCTCCTGTCCCACATCACATTCATGTTTTATGATGCATTGACTTACGATATTTTAGTGAATTGATTAGTTTATGAGTTTTATTTATGATTTCATATGTGTTGAGTTTATGATAATGCTTTTAACCTTGGGCCACTATACTTCGGTTTATGATGAAAATCTCATGTTTTATGATCTATATCACAATTATGATTTTTAGCATGTTGTCCTTACTTTAATATTTTACTTATCCCTATACTTAGTACATTCAAAGTACTGACCACATACTTTTATTCTATACCATCTCATGATATAAGTTTGGGTGTTCAGCCTCACCCCCACTACTAGACATCTCTTGTCCAGATTCAACACTTGATTGGTGAGTCCTCATCATCCGAGGATGATAGTTTTGGTTTATGTCTTTCCTTAGTCATTTCAATTTCATCTTTTATAGAGCTAGTTGGGGGTCCTATCCCTTCAGTAGGTCTTACGTTTAGAGGCTTTTCAGACTATCATGTTTAGATGTTTAGCAGATTGACTCATGTTGTCTCAATTTTATGTTTTATGATATCCCGAATATTTTTCTACTTTTGTTATATCTCATGATTTGCTTCCACCTAGTTTGTATGCTTATGCTTATGTTGTGCATATACCATGGATTAGCAAGACTGGCATAGAACGGGTAAATTGAAACTGCATGCGGAAGAAACTCCATCAAACTAGCAACGGGCGGTGTCCAGTCCACTAATAGACCCGAACCTCCTCATTCTACCGCTCTTGCATTTGCCAGTTTAGAACCGCGGTTCTAGTATCTATTAGGTCGGTGCAGAGTATCAGAATTCTTGATGAACTAGCTGGACCAATCAACATTTATTGTCCCTAGATAGAAACTCAATGCCTCATGAGAGGCTCTGATGGCATCCTGAAACGGCTAGAGTGCATTCTCAACAATAGTGGCCACAAAGGTCGGTATTTCCTCAATCATTCTGACGAGTTGCCTCTTCTCCCATTTAAGCCTAGCAGCCAAGCTGGGCATTCAGTCTCTGGAGCTCAGGAGAGGTCTTGATAAAGCAACCGTAACCAGTGTAGTAGTGGTGGAATAAGTTTGAACTCCATGGGGAGTGAAAACTGATGGTGTTGTATCTAATGCTGCCAGAGGTTGTGCGGTAGGCTCCTCAATCTGAGTTCCCTCAGTCTCTGTAGTGGGCCAAACCAATAATTCTAAACTAGGGTGGCTATCAGTTATGACCAATATATTGTCTCTCATCTTTGTGATGTCCATCACTAGATGAGCCTCTATGAACAAGTCCTCTCTAGGCAGGATCGGTACACCTGCCTTCTAGAAAAGTGTTGTCATCAAGCACGGAAAAGGTAGAGAGGTCACTGTCTGTTGAGCTTGCTCCTTGAGCTCCAAAAAAAGCATCTGTCCAATATCAATTTTATTCTTTGCCACTATAGTGGCCATGACTAGAGAATATCACTCTAGATCAGGCAAATCATACTACACACCATATTCTACCAAAACTTTGCCTGGAGTCGCAGCTCTCTCTTGTAAATCTTGGTTGTCTCAAGAGCAGCCCATGAGGGAGTACCCCTAGGAATGACTCCGACTACCCATCTCCATGCTCAGTTTACCCGAGCCACCAATTCATCATATTTTTCTGTATCTACCACCTACTAGTCCTCTCTTATGTAGTACTGATTGATCACCTCGAGGCTGATATCAACTGATACCCTCTAATCACCACAAAAATAAGTGGCTCAACTGTGACAGCAATCCCTGGTTGGACTTATGAAGCATCACCCTATATACAACATAGCATTCACGGACCAGTGTATAGATGTACTAGACTGCGGGACGGAAGAGGAAGTCCTAGATTTGAAAATGCAACTACTTTATGATGTCTGGATATTGATCTAATCCAGCAGCGCTGATGGTACGATCCTTTGTAGTACTCCAACAAGACTTCCCATTGTGAGTTATGCACCCCTCTAATTAACTCTCCCGTGCACCCTGCCCTGCCCATCTCCTCCTCCCATATTTTCACTGTAGCTCAGCAAAATCTGCCTGGGGAAAAGGGGTCTTGCTAATGGATTCCTCTCCTGCAGACTCCTCGGAGTAGATCTCAATCAGTGGGCCCACCTGACTGGACCTGTGGCTGCTCCTCACTGGACTGGGTTGATGATCCCAAATTTGGTGTTTCTGTCTATGCCACCCATGATGAGTGAGAGGGTAACACTGCTGTGGCAAGTGAGATGGTCCTCTTGGTTGTTGGAGGCTAGTACTCATCCTCATCTTCATCCCTAACTGGACCTTTTTGGTGTACCAGCCTTGCCGCATTAGGGTGCTGCTCATTTAGGTGCCATTATATGTGATTATGCAACAATTGGTCAGTATATAGATATAGGAGAATTCAAAATCAAAAAAACAAGTGCAAGGGATGGAGGAGAGGACGGTCGAAGAGAAGGACGGTACCTTGTACCATCCTTTAAATTCAGAAAACCTAATGTTCTGATTCAAAGGATGGATCAGAGTGCGGACCATCTTCTAAAGAGGCGGTCTGTCCCCTGAGTCGTCGTTTGACTCAGTATACTTGGTCCATTTGGTTCAAGGGACAGAATGAAGGACGGTCCATCACTTTCTCCGACAATTGGGAAAACTATAAAGTTAATTTTTTTAGGCATTTGTTTCTTATTCAATGTTCAAGCATAGGACAGGGCATTATCAATTTTGACAATCACATGGACAATATCAACACAAATACGCACAAACAAGTACATAAGTATGCCCCATCCAATTCAATGAAATAAATCCCAAGTTCTCCCTCTAAATCAATATTGAAGCATAGGTTGCAATTACCCCAAGTCAAATAGAAAACAAAAATCGGAACTAATATTCAAGTTAGAAGTTGAGAAAGAAGAAAAATACCTACATTAAGAAAATTATGCACGTGTTCTTATTGAAATGGTGCGAAAATCGCCTCAGTAAGAACCCTAGATTTGCTTGAACGAGTAGCAAGTGTGTGTGTGAGTATGAAAGAGTAGTAGGTGTGTGTGCAGTGAAGCTTGCAATAACGGGCAATATTGGAGGTTTGCCTTTTGCAGAGAAATGGAAGGGAATAGGAAGGGGAACTAAGGGAGTAAGAGCGGGATATTACGCCCGTTCAAAACCCTTATATTTTAAAGAGGGTGAGGGTCAGTGCTTTCTACAGGTGTAATTTTAATAGCCCACCTAAATCGCGCTAATGATCCGACACGGTATGATCAGAAAAAGACCTAATGCCCTCAGATTTTTAAGCATAAAAGATGGACCAATGGATGGACCAGCTATCTAGAGTACGATCCACATATAGGACCGTCTCTTACCTTTACCAAAAATTGAACCTGATTCAAATTGATGATAAGATTGACGGTCCACTCTTTGAAGAGGCGGTTTATCTTTCCTAGTATCTTTTGGGTTCTGAATTTTCTCTTTTATATTTGAATCAATTTTCTCCCATCATTTTAACTTCAGTTGCGTACATCAACACACATTAGTCCAAAAATACTTGGGTTGCCTCTCAAGAAGAACTTGATTTAACGTCGTGGCACGATGTGGATAATATATGTAGTGCAGCATCCCTTGGGTTGCCTCCCAAGAAGTGCCTGTTATAATGTTGTAACATGATGCAAAATACCTAAATCAACCAAATGGTGAGTGGTCCTTGGGTGGGGACTTCCTCGCCCATTTTCTTCCATTTGAGCTATAGAGGTAATGCTTCACCTATTTTGTTTTTACCTTTTTTTTCTTGTGTGATGCCTTAGATATATGCTCAGCTCCTCTTGCTACATTTTTTGCAACGCTAGCCACACAAATATTTCCTTCTATGGCAATAAGTGGCCCTTTCCGATTTAGAAGGTAATGCTTTCATTCTTTACCCAGAAAATAATTTCATGCTTTTCCAAGTTCATAAGTGCCCCTTATTTATCCATAAAAGGTATCCCAAGCATAACTAAAAGTTCCCCATCCACATCGCAATCCAACACAACAAAATTAGTTGAAAGCACAAATTTTTCGACTTTGACCAACACATCCTCCACCACCCCTACCAGCATTTTGATAGACTTGTTGGTCATTTGAAGCCGAGTAGAGGTGGGATTTAGCATGGAAAATCTAGATTGCTTATATATAGCTAGGGCATCAAATTTATACTAGCTTGATTGTCACACAAAGAATGAAAGCAATCATATATTCCAATTTTGCAAAACATGGTAAACTCACCCGGATCACCCTTCTTCTCAATACTACTGCTGGAAATAATGGAACTCACGTGATATGTCACAAGAACCAATTCTTCTTTATCACTTAGCAACTTCCTAGTTAGCAACATCTTCAGGTACTTTGCAAACTTGGCATCTCGTTGATAGCATCAATAGATGGAACACGAAGTGTGGCTTCTTTTAGTCGCTTAATGTGTTTCTAAATATTTGCAGCAAGAGATTGTTGGGCCATCCCTTGTGGAACGGGGGGAACAGGCTGAGGAAAGTATTTAGCAATGTCATTCATGTCTCCCTTAGCCTTTCACTTCCTTTTAGAAGAAACTATAGCATCTTCAACATCTGCCTTTACTTGTGGCTTCGTTACTCCATGATCAACACTCTCACCAACATGCGTCTTCATAAACCCCTCACTTTGATCAATACTCTCATGCACATTTTCAACTTCTTTACCAACCACACCATCAATAACCTCACCACCCAGGGGTTTCACAATCTTGTCATTACTAGTAACAATGGACATACGCTGAGCATTAGACATGCCCACATGTCCCTTAGGATTAGCCACCGTGTTGCTTGGAAGGTGTCCCTTTTTTTTGGGGTTGTGTTCAAAAGAAAGGTCCCTTACTTGCTGTTTCAACTTTTGAACGGATGTGGTGTGAGATCAGAAAATATCTGTCAGAAGCATATGTCCAACATCTCTTGATTCGCAAGTATCTTTTCTAACATTCCCTCAAGCTTGGAACTCCCTTGCTCTTGAGAAGGTCCATCCCACCAATTTTAAGAAATAGAGGAAGGACCCCTTGATGAGAAATAGGGGTTTGAGTTCCTGTTCTGATAGTTTCTTTTGTTATGGAAAACTTGAATTGGGCTACCATAATCGTTCCATGGGTAGTAATGACCTTGACCTTGTGGTTGAGGTTGCCATTGTCCTTGATATGAGGAAGGGGGGTGGCCTTGATCTTGTTACGAATAATTTGGTCTATAACCTCCAAATGTATTGCCAACATAATTAGCATCTTCTACTTACATGGGAGGTGGCTCTTGGTACGATTAATATTGATATGGAGGAGGGGGGCATCCATGCCTATATTTAGAACCATCTGGGGCTTCTTCAATAGCAGCACCTTTTTTACCTCATCCTCGGTCAACTTTTTGGTAAGTAGGGCTATGTTGGTGACCATGGAGCCATCATTTGATCACGATCCTAGTTCTCCTTTATCAAGTGAGATAATGAAGGAGTATCACATTTAGCCCTCCACTCTGGTCCCTCCATGCTATGTTGAAACCAGATCCAAAATAATGGCAATTCGATTTGAAGGTCTTTTCCATGAAGCATTTCTAGCTGCATTATTTGCAAAAGACTGTGTCAACGGGTCTAAGCATCTATAGAACTTTTCAAGAAAAATATGCTCGGAGAACTCGTGGTTGGGTGCCTTAAGTATATACTGCTTGAAATATTCCCAAGCTTCAAGTAGTTGCTTCCTAGGGAGCTATCAGAAATAAAATATCTTATCCCGCTGCTTCGCCTTCTTACTTGGAGGGAACCACTTTTTGAGTAATACATTTCCATGCTCTTTCCAACCACCTCTATAGCTTCCCCGGCCAATGACTATTTGACAACCCTTAGCTAAATGGCATCATGGAGATGTTGTTCTATTTGTGGAGTTTGTATACCTCTAGAAATCTCTTCAAATGTAGGTGTGCATCATTGTTGGTGGAGATATGGAATTGGCCTTCTGCTTTGAGCATAGTGTGTATGCTACCATCTATTTTGAAAGACGTAGCATTGACCCTAGGTGGCACAATTGCACTTGCATAGTAAACCTCATGATTGACTTCCACAAACACATTCTCCACCTCTCCTAGTAGTAGATTCATACTCCTGCTTCAAACAACAAATCAAAGCAAAGAGAAAGAATAGGTCTAATCGAACAAACTAAATCGATAATGCTAGATAGGGCTTATGCCAAAATTCCTAGCAGTGATGCCATAAAATTTGATTGTTTCTCAAACCCACTCCAATTTGAAAGTATAAATAGTTGATGAAAATATAATACCTAACTATGGAGATGGGATTGAATTCACAGGGATTTTGGTAGACCCAAACTATCTAGCACTGTTTAATTCAGATGCGAGAGTTTAGAGGCTATTCAAATTAGGGTTAGGAGAAATATATAGCTGCAACTAATAAATGTAAAATGATTAAGATTGTAATCAATAATGAAAAGTACTAGGGAACTGACCCTAATTTTGGATTGATCCCCCCTGATCACTCAGTATGGGCAAATTGAGAATTGGCTATTGATGAACATGCAAGAAATCACCTAGTAAACCAATAGGTATCTTTTAATAACACTAATGGTGTCAATCTACCTCAATTTTATCAAATTGAAGAGAACTCCCTTCAACCCGATTGCATTTTGCCAATTGAATTTCAACTTATGTCTAGGTGAACCCATTAAACAAGGGTTGGAGCCTTGTGTTATTATTAATTGATGCTAACCCAAACTAAATTGGCTCTTCCAAGAACAATAAAGGTAATTGGGTGGGATTTCATGACTTTCATCATCAATCACACTTTACAAACCATAAATCTATCAAATTTTCTTAAGCCCAAAATCAATTCTACCCAATTAATCCATTAGGGTTCACAACGCTAGATCCGATTAGATATCCATAACAACGAGATATGAAGAAGAAAACTTGAAATGATGAATTTCAATCTTCAAATTACAATATGGATCCAATCTCTATGCTATCTACTATGACTATGAACTATTCTAAATTATCAACTCTAATATTTTATGATGTCCTTGAAAAAAAAAAGAAAAAAATATTTATACTAAGCCTCAAAAAATCCTAATTCATTTAAATCGAAAGGTCTTAGGTGTGCAGGGACGGACCTTCCTTTGGAAGGAAGTACCGTCCTTTGCTTTGTCAATTAAAACTAGCTTTTGCCTGGTTACTGTTTGTCCATTGATTGATGGACCTTCTTCTGGGAAGATAGTTCGTCCTTTGATTCTAGCACTTTTAGATTGTGTGATCCATCCTTTGATTAATAGACTATCTTTTGGAAAGACAATCCGTCCTTCACCTCGTTAGTTGCTAACCACTTGGAAGTGGTTTCTGGATGAAGAAGGAGTTGTCGTACATTTGAACTTATGGACCATCCTTCTGAGAGACTGTCCCTCCTTTTCTTTGTTTTTTGGGAAGATTTATGACTTTGACTCATTCATTCTTCATTTTATTTAGGTTCCTGAAATATAGTATAATAAGATCAGTTTTGACTTAAATTAGTACTTAAATACACGCAAAACTCTATGAAATGAATCAATGATGTGTCGCAAACTTCCAACACATCACACTCACTAGACGGAGATTGAAGACATACTTTTGTAAATTCCTAAATGAATAGGGGGACAATGCCATTGAGTTGGGGAAGTTGGAACACTTAGAGAGGAATTGTAATTGTGGGTATTATAGGCGTGATGGGATTAAGGAGTTCCAAGTAGTTATTCATAGGATGCCTAGAGGTAGAGCGACCTGCCAGACGAGAATCCGATGAAATGTTGAAAAAATGCAGGCAGAGCGGGTTTGGTGTGGCTGACTAAGTTTGTTTAATGTCATTTTCAAGACAACGAGGATGCCCTAAGCATGGAGGTGGAGTACGATGATTCTGTTGTACAAGAACAAAGGTGACATTCAAAATTAGAACAACTATAGGGGTATCAAACTAATAAGCCACACTATGAAAATTTGGAAAAGGGTGGTGAAGTTGAGGGTGAGAAGGGGCGTGGCTATTTTCAAGAATCAATACGTAATTATTCTAAGGTGCTCGACTAGAGAATCCATTCATCTCATAAGAGACTAGTGGAGCAGTATAGGGAGAGGAAGAAGAACTTAGACATAGTGTTCATCGACCTAGAAAAAACTTATGATAATGTCCCAAGAGAGGTTCTGTGGAGATTCTTGGAGGCTAGAGGTGAACCGATGGTGTACACTATGGAGATCAAGGACATGTAAAAGGGAGCCAAGACCTGGGTAAGAACAATGAGAGGGGACTTCGGCCACTTTTCGGTTATGATAGGGCTGTACTAGGGATTAGCCTTTAGTTCGTTTCTACTTTCCTTGGAACTGGATACATTAACACAGCAAATTCAGGGGGAGGTACCGTGGTGTATGTTATTTGCTGAAGATATAGTTTTAATTGATGAAACTCGTGAAGGAGTTAATGTTAAGCTAGAGGATTGGAGACAAACTTAGAGTCCAAAGGGTTCAAGTTTATTCAGACCATGTTCAAATACTTAGAGTGCAAGTTTAGTGATGTGTTGCATGAGGATGATGTGGAAGTAAGGCTTGATACACTGGCTATTCAAAAGAAAGAACATTTCAAGTATCTTGGGTATATTATTCAAGGCAATTTTCACGACCTGAGCATAGACCTCGTACATAACACGGTACCTAGAACCATGAATGACTCCAAGCTAACCCATGGTACATGAATAACATAAGCATAAAAAATATATCTAAGTAGAAGTAAATCGGAAGACATATCATAAGAAAAGTCTGAGATGTCATAAAACATAAAGCTGAGACAGCAACTCAAATCTCTGAACATATATACATCATAATCTGAAAAAGCCTCTAACACAAGACGAGTTGAAGAAACAAGTCCCCAACTAGCTCTACTAAGTTTATAACTGAAATGAAAAAAAGAAGACATCAGCCAAAACTGCCATCCTCGAATAATGAGGACTCACCAAAATTGAGCTAAATTTTGGACAAGAGTGAATGTAGCAGCGGGGCTGAGACTGAAAACCTAAACCTATTTCATGAGATGATATAGCATAAAAAGTATGCGATTAGATTTTTGAATATACTGAGTATGGAGGATAAGTAAAATATGAGACTAAGAAAAATATTCTAAAAAAGTCATGATCATGATATAGTCATAAAATATGATTTTTTCATCATAATATGAAGTATAATGACCCAAGGTTTTCAAAACAATGTCATAAAGCTTATCATGATTGAAATCAAAAGTAAAAATCATAAACTGATCAATGTTCAAAATTATCATAAGTCATAACATCATAAAACATGAACATGAAGAAACATGAAACATGTGGAATAGTGAAAGATTCTCATAATCGGCATACTCCAAGTGAGCATCACGGAGCCCGACTTATACCCCTAGTCTACAGGATGTCTATACCTTGCCAAGGGTAAGAACCATGAAGGAGTGATATCACTCATGAGCCCAATAGCGTAAGGGAGACACTCTTAACTGGTGAGGACCCCTTAGCTAGGGGAAAAGGAGGCACTCTCTGCTGGCACGAACCCTTTATCCTATGGTGGCACGTAGTTTCGAGACCTGAGTACGCTGAACCCTTGACTACACAGTGTTAAATACTACTCCCAAAAGGTATATAGTACTCATAATCATACTTGAAATATGATAGTTTTTGCATGGACTAGTTAAAAACATGTAGATTCCTAAACTGCTTGACATATGTGAACTAGCCATGAAAACAATGCTGAAGATTTAGCCATGATACAAAAAATTGATATTCATGATATTCCTAAATACTTGAGTAAATCATGTATATTTAGAAATAGACAATCATGAGAGCTTTTTATATAAATCCATGTAATCATAAGGACCCAAGTCACATAGAGCTTGTTTAAAATCAAAGGACTCCACTGTACATGGAATAGTAAAAGCCCTAGGATCCTCCTTTTTCAGAGCAAAGGAGTGTGTAACTAAGGCATTGCCATGGTGCTCTATTGGTTCAATGCTTACCCCCTTTTTCTTTGTCTCGAGATCCTTCATCCACTTTGCATAGCCAAGAAATTTTCTCAAGAGCTTCAATCAAGGGAATGTTTACCGCAAGCTGCTTAAGAAGGTCCATGAATTTTTGCAACTTACTCTTGTTGGCCTCCTTCCTAGTCTGCTGTGGGGATTGTCTTTTTAGGTCTTTCACTTCCTTCTCTGCTGCAACATCCCTATCTGTGGTAGGTCCCTCTTCTAGCAAAATCTCCCTCCTAATAGTGATGGCCATGCAATGAACCTCATTTCTAGGATTTGGGAATGTATCTCTTGGCAGGGTCCCTTTCTATCACTAATTAAGTGTTGCAGAGACTTTCCCCATCTGGTGCTCCAACTGCTTAATAGATATAGAATGTGAATCCACTAGCTGACTCAAACTTGATAATTCTGCACACATTTTTTTTATTCCCAATTTGGTAGAGTGAAGCTTCTTCAGTATCTTGCTCATAAATCTTCCATCCTCACACTGCTGGAGTCATTCCCAGATGGCTCTCTTTCCCTAGGTGGTACATATGCTTTATTCCTATTATTCTTCTGTCCATCTCGATTACGCCAATTTCCTTGGTCTCTATTTCTAAACCCAGACTTGTCATAATTATTATTCCTATATTAGCTCCGACCTTTCTTTCCTTGGCCTTGATGCAAAGATTCTTGGTTAGACCCTTGGGTGTTGGCCCAAAAATCCTCCTAATTGTTCACCAAATTATCCTCCTCTTCTATATCAGGGTAGAAATCATCATACGTGGGCCCCTTTTTTGAGCGTTCACCACATGCACCTTATGTGAGTTCATTGTATTTAGATGCTTGGTGATTAATTCTAATTGGGTTTTGAGATGGGCCACATCCTGTTCCTATTCTTCTTCTTTCTTCCACTGTTCTATTGTCATGCTTGTAGAGTAGTTTATTGCAGCAGCCTCAGATTCTCGAGTATGCCATGCCCTATTGGCCTTTGACATTTTATCTAGTATTTCACTGGTTTTTGAAAAAGTATAGTCCACCATAGACCCCTCCTCTATCCCATCTGCCACAACTTTATTGGAGGCGCTTAGTGACCTATAAAATACCTCTAAAAGAACTTCCTCTGGAAGCTTGTGATTAGGGCACTGCTTCAGCTTCTTTTTGAATCTCAGTCATGCCTCATGTAAGGCTTCCCCTAATAACTGTATAAAATGGTGTATTTCATCCCTTAACTGAATCTTCTGTGAGGGTGGGAAAAACCTCTCTAAGAAAGGTTTAGTCTATTCTGCCTAGGTGGCAATAGACTCATCTGGCATCTCATTCAACCATAAAGTGGCTTTCCCTGTCAATGAGAAAGGAAATAACCTGAGTCTAATAGCCGCTTGCATAACCCCTGGCAGTCTGTATGCATTGTAGATCCTAGCGAAATTGATTAAGTGATGGTTTGGATCTTCACCAAATAAACCATTGAACAATCCCTTCATACTCAGCAATTGCATCATTGTACTTGTATCATCAAACATAGTATTAGCTGGCAAAAAGGGTAGGACAATGGCTCTAGTGTAACCAACATGTTCTTACTTGTATTCCCCATCGAAGAGAACATGTCATACATAATTATGTCCATGAGGATGAGGGGGGTTTAGTCTATTCCGTTCTGCAAAGGTTGTAGCTAATCGGGCGGTATCAACTCTCCTAGCTCCGTCAGCTAGTTGAGCTTCTTCCGCCAGTCATGCAGCTTTGGCTCACTATGCCTTAGTCATCTCCTCCTGTGGGAGATTAAGTTGTGCAATAGGTTTTGCTATTCTAACCTATGAAAAATCAAAAAGAAAATAAAAACAAAAATGTAAATCACAAAATAAATACTGCAAGAAGGATTTAAATACCAATTAACTATTTCTAAACCATACTCTCCGGCAACGACGCCAAAATTTAATCACGCCCAAATTATACCTCAGAATGAAGTATAAAGCGATTGTTGTCAAATATAGTAACCCAACTAATTGGACTCAATCCCACAAGAAATACGATAGAAATAATATGTTAATGATAATTAAATCAACCGGTAGTCAATTTTTTGGAAGGGGGGTTGCAAATAAAGGATATGTAATTTTCAAGCAAAGAGTTTGTTTTTATCAAATTTATGAGATAAAAATTGACTGTATTCCCCATGATTTCAAACGTAGTCATCTTATTTTATTGGTGGTCTATCCTGGTGAATTTTATGTAAGACTGATGATTATGTTCATCTAACATCTCTCGACCTACATAGATGAATTTCACTCTAAATCTCCTCGAACTTTAGGTGTTCATATTTCTCTCTCGCCATAAGTCTTGGATTAACTATCCTCGATTAGAGCTCAAGTTAATTAGATGAGGGTTGGTAGCCTCAAATTTCTGTTGTTATTCTCTTTTCCTAACTTTAACCTCTTTAGTCAAGCAAGTTGATGATATAAGCACATTTCAATATTTGCAACCGCTAAAACTAATTAAAACGAAGAGAATAACAATCCACTCAATTCACCATTCAAGAATCACCATTATATTTTTTCCACATCCATTAATCCATCGTAGTTCTCATAATCCTAGCTAAATAGATTAGCTGCTCATGTTTGTAAAAACAATAACATAAGATTTATAAGAAGGCATGATAAAATACTTACAATAATATTAACTAGTTTGACAAATGTCGAAGACTAAATAGAATCACGAGAACTTGATATTTTTTCTCCAACAATTATATGGAATAATGCTTTCCACACTTATAACAATAATAATCAAGAATTATGTGGTGAATTAAACTTCCACAATTGCTTAGACTAATTTTCGACACCTAAAATGTTCTAAGAAGGGGTAAATATATTAGTAGAATAAATCTGTATATGTTCCTGCTTGGACCGGGATAAGACTTTGCAGGTTTTGAGTTGGCCAATACAGGTCCATGTCGCGCCTCTCAAATGCGCTATGCTGGCCTCACGTCACGCCATCCCTTGTGCAGATGTGGCCTCTGCGTCTCACAGTGCAGTGCACTAGTGTGCTTGTGTGATGTCAACCTTCTTCAATCTTGTCTTTCTCAACCCAGTTTTGTCATACTTTATTTTTATGTGAAAAATAAGTCCAAATCCGTTACTTAAATTCTTGCAAACATCTAATCATGTATGTTAGATCTTTTTTACAGATATCACATACGATCATAGAAAACACACATAATTTGTCCTCAAAGCATAGCTAAGTATGGGAAAATTTTAAAAAATAACTGCATAAATACGCTCAACATTACCACCACACACGTAAACTATTGTTCGTCCTCGAACAATCTAGTACTTCCCCCACTCAAGTTTCAACTATAAAATTCACCTTACGGATAGGTCTACTTACACTCAGATTCATTAGAAAATTCGATCAAGCTCCAACAATCCACTCAATATGCATATAAGATCAATCATTAAAAGGTCATAAATCAAAATTGCTTAGCTTAAATAAGTAACTCAACAAGATATATTTGGGATAACATGAATCATATATTATTTAACAATCAAAGATACACCAAAATTTTACCAGTAAATGCCCCTCACTATTTGGAGATATGCCCTTTCATTCACATGATATATAACATATTTAACTTGCGCATAGATAAAATATATCGCTCACTGTCCAAAAAATTCTACATGCATACAAACGAAGAATCATAGGCTTTCCCTTAATGTAAATGCTCCACTAATATAGAACATAGAATCTAAGATCAATTAGGACTTAAGATGATTGTAATGTAGGCTAAAGGACAGGTAGAAACTATTTGATCAAGATAGTGACTATTCTCCCTAAGCACTTTAATACTTTACAACTTTTTACTTGTTAGTGCATTCTTCAATCTCCTTATTTTCCTCCTAATACGTCCCTTTTGTTTTCAATTTGCAACTTAGGTGACTAGTAGGGAATTTTCAATATTAAGTTTATTCACAATTTTTTTCTTTTCCTTCTTTTCATTTATTTTTTTTAAACTTTTTCTATTTTATTTCCCCACTAGCATCACCTTCATTGTTTTGAATTTTTCACCCTTTTCTTTTCTTCTAACTTTCACACTTTAGCTTTTCCCCTTTTTCCTCTTCACTTGTGCTCCTTTCATGTAAAATTTTCAATTAAAGTTCTCTAGGAGTCATTTGGATAAAATAATATCAATAGAACCAAAGGGATTAATCTTGTAATATGGCTATCAAAAGAATATGCTAAGGCTCAAAATGGCTAACTAGGATAATCACATTAAGGTAGGTAAAATCGGGATACAGATAGGCTACCAAAGAAATGCCTATATCACTTTCTAGATTCAACATTCTCATATCACTTAGCACACACACCGGCACAATCTTAGAGTATAGGCAAAAATATCTCACTCACACAATGGGCACAAATGGTTTGATAACGGAAATCAAGATTACATAAACACATATTTCCATAATGAATGTCTCACATTATTAAACCCATTTTTTCAAGCATAGCAGTCAAGTTCTAAAAGTCTAAGTGTTTCTACCTTTTCATACATTTTTGAGTGAGTTACATGAAGTCTTAATGGTACCCTAAGTGAAGCACCTAGCATTCATTAGGTTTCAAGTTCTCTCTCTCCTACCAATGACTATTTTTCCCTTAAGATGGTCATCATCCATCCATCATCGGGAATAGTCATGACTATGACTAATAAAAAATCTAGACCCTCTACCAGGTTCTAAGGGACTATCCACCAGAAAAATACTGAAAACAAAAGTCGGGGAAACCCAAATGAATACACAACTAAAAACATACAAATACTACTACAAGATAGCAGGATTAAGTCATGCATCAAAAAAAGAAATCTAGGACCCATCCCCAAGCATTTTTAATTTCTCAGATCCTCTACTTGGTTCTAAGGGACTATTCATTGGAAAAGTACTGAAAAAATGGGGAAACCCAAATGAAAAAAAAATACAAAAACTACTACAAGCTAGCAGGATTAAGTCATGCATCACAAAAATAAATCTAGGACCACCATGAACAAATTTAGCAATCAAGGCATACATGGTATAAGGAAGTTTACTTCTCCCACCCCACACTAAATCACTAGCACTATCCTCAGCGCTAAAACAAAAAAGAACAAGTAAAAAAATGAAAGAAGAACTCCTTGGTCCTCATCGTCTGCAGGGCATAAGCAGCTTCCCCCATCTTTGAGTCCTCTCCATCATAAGCATTAGACTCCAAGTCAGAGTCAACTCAAGCCTACTTATCATCAGTGGCATTGTCATCATCAAAGGGATCCTTAAACTTTGGCCCAACTCTGCAGAGACTCTAGAATGCTCGCTCAATGGATAGTTAATGTTCAGTTGCTGCAACTGCTCCTCAGTCACCTCGCTCATCCTTAGCTGAAGCATTTTTATGCCATACATGTGACTCAAAACATTATCAATACATACATTGCACTCATTGATAGACAACACTGAATTGTGTGTATCCTCGGACTTCTTTGTCTTCGTCACATCTAACCTCTTTGGTTCATACCTTGGTCTATAGTCGACTGCCTCCTCCTCAATCTTCCATTCTCTTAGAAATCAGGTTAGAAGACCCCCAAAACTATATCTATGTCTTTTATTCACCCTCGCTCTCCTCAAGACATCCCTAATAACCACTCCAACATTTATCGACCTTCCAATAATAAAAGCAAACACTGAACAAACTCTCTCCCTAATCATGTGTGTCACATGATTTCCAGGCATTAAGCCGCCTTAAATAATTTTCAACTACATTCTTGCCTCCCTTCTCATATGGGCATATGAAAAAGTCATGTGATACCTGAACTACTGATTTGGGTCCATCGTGCTACCGATCTAGGGCCACTAAGAGTATGTCGGATCTCTCTACAAGGATGCCTCAAGAAACAGTCTTTCATTAGCTATGGATCAATATTAGGAGTACCAAGTAATCTATTCAAAGAAGTAGGCGTACAGTTCACAATTTGCCCTCTAATTTTCACTTGGTTAGTCCTCTCCTTCGGCTCCCAATTGGCTAAAAATTCTCTTATCAAATTTAAATTACACTCCCAAGGATCATTAAATACAAAATTCAACCCAAGAGTATGTATTCTATCAATTATATGAGGAAATTCATATGCTAAGATATCTCTATCAACAGATAATTCATGAGAATATTTAGATTCCTTATGCTCTTTAAATCATTTTTTAACTTTTTTCTCTATGACCCACTAGAGCCCATACAGCCTTAGTGGTTGTTGTGGCATGTTGGCATCCTCCATTGGTGCCTTTTGACCCATTCATGTTTTTTGTGCCTTTGCTTGACGAAGCCACACCCTTCCATTTGTTATATTTTGGAGAAAAATTTTTGTGAAGGTTCAAGAAAAAATGGAGTCTTTTATAGTTTGGGTGAAGAAATTTGAAAGATTTTTGTAAGAAGAATAAGTTTTGGAGAGAATTTTAAGAGAATAAAGGGGTGTGTGGCACGAAGTAGTGAAGAAAAGTGGGGAAAATCTAGGTTTTGCACTTTAAATTACTCGTTCGGGTTGACCTATGCTTGCCCAAATTTTTTTGCCTGGATAGTACCCTCCATGTCACAGACCTGCTTGCGGAGGCTTTGCATCTCATTGCAAGCTCTAGTACGAAAGTTCTTCTGTGTATCGTGGACCTCTACATAGTGCTTGGTCTCTGCATCGCAGAGTGTTGTGTGTGGCCTGCCTTCTTGCACCCTATTTTCAATTATTGTGTTTAAAAATTCTTTTGTGTTTTATGGATTAATTTATGCACACTTGAACAAAAAATCATCTCTTAAAACATAAAAAAATAAAAAAGTAAAATATCTTGGGTTGCCTCCCAAGCAACCCTGATTTAACATTGCGACACGTCAAGAGTATCTTGATTACTCAGATTTCATCAAGATACCTGAACTTATTCGGGTGGAACTCCTCATCCATAGCATTAATCAAAGATATGACCCTCAAGTCTTTTGGTATTTTTGAATTTCAGCACACCTTGAACACGACTTCCTCACCGTTAAGACAAAACTTGTGCTTACCCTATTCCACATCAACTAGTGCCCTTGCAGTGGCCAAAAAATGGATGCCCTAGGATGATGGGGACATTAAGATCAACTTGACAATCTAGAATAACAAAGTCCACCAAAAAGATGAAATCATCCACTTTTACAAGGACATCAATTAACATGCCCACGAGTATCTTTATTATGCGGTCTGCCACTAGTAGCCGTAATGATGTCCGCTTGGGTGCTCCTAGACCCATCTGCTTGAATATCTCTAGAGGAATCAAATTTATACACAAACCTAAGTCACATAGAACCTGTATAAAATCAAAGGACCCCACTGTACATGGAATAGTAAAAGCCCTAGGATCCTCCTTTTTGCAGACCTAAGGAGTGTGTGACTAAGGCACTGCAATAATGCTCTATTGGTTCAAAGCTTACCACCATTGTTTTTTCACAAGATCTTTCTTCCACTTTTCATAGCTAGGAATTTTTTAAACAGCTTCAATCAAGGTTCTATTCATCGCAAGCTGCTTAAGAAGGGCCATGAATTTTTGCAACTTACTCTCATTGGCCTTCTTCATAGTCTGCTGAAGGGCCTGTCTTTTTAGGTCTTTCACTTCTCTCTTTGCTGCGGCATACCTGTCTGTGGTAGGTCCCTCTTCCAAAATCCCTCTCTTAATAGTGATGGCCATGTAATGACCCTCATGCCTAGGGATTGGGACAGTATTTCTTGGTAGAGCCACTTTCTATCTCTGATTAAGTGCTCCAGATAGTTGCCCTATCTGATGCTCTAACTGCCTAATAGATGTAGAATGTGAATCAACTAGCTAACTCAAACTTGATAATTCTCCCCACGTATCTTTGATTTCTGATTCGGTAGAATCAAGCTTCTTCAGTATGTTGCTCATAATATCTTCCATCCTCGCACTGCTGGAGACATTCCCAGCTGGCTCTCTTGCCGTAGGTGATACATATGCTCCATTCCTATCATTCTTCTATCCATCTCGATTGCGCCAATTTCCTTGCTCTTTATCTATAAACCCAGACTTTTCATAATTATTATTCCGATAGTAGTTTTGACATTGATTTCCTTGGCCTTGACACCAAGAGTCTTTATTAGACTCTTGGGTATTGGACTGAAAATCCCCTGATTGTTCACCAAATTAGCCTCTTCTTTCATATCAGGATAGTAATCAACATACCTGGGCCCCTTTTCTTAAGCGTTCACTGCATGCACCTTTTATGAGTTCATTGTTGTTAGATGCTTGGTGATCAGTTTTAATTGGGTTTTGAGATGGCCCATATCCTGATCCCGTTTTTCTTTTTTCTTCTTCTGCTATGTTGTCATACCTCTAGGAGTAGTTTATTGCAGCAGCCTCAAATTCTCGAGTGTGTCATGCCCTATTGGTCTTTGTTATTTTATCTAGTATTTCATTGTTTTCTACAAAAGTATGGGCCATCATAGACCCATCTGCTATCCCATCTGCTACAACTTTGTTGGAGGTTCTTAGTGACCTATAAAATACTTCCAAAAGAACTTCCTCTGGAAGCTTGTGGTTAGGACATTGCTTCAACTTCTTTTAAAATCTCATCCACGCCACATGTAAGGCTTGCCCTAGTAACTGTCAAAAATTGTTGATTTCATCCCTCAACTGAATCATCTGTAAGGATGGAAAAAACCTCTCTAAGAAAGCTTCAGTCAGTTCTGCCTAGGGAGTAATAGACTCATCTGGCAGCTCATTCAACCATAAAGTAACTTCCCCTGTCAGTGAGAAAAGAAATAATCTAAGTCTAATATCCTCTTGCGTTACCCCTGGTAGTCTGTATGCATTGTAGATCCTAGTGAAATTGATCAAGTGTTGTCTTGGATCTTCACCAGCCAAACCATTGAATAACCCCTTCATGCTCTGCAATTGCACCATTATACTTGTAACATCGAATTTAGCATTAGTTGGTGTAACAACCCATCCATTATTACAGGGGAAAATAAGCCTTGAACACCCTCTTTTCGCCTAGGTTGTTAGTGGAAAGGTGTTGGGTGAGTGTTAGTTAAAACATCAGATTGAGGAATGGTCTGTGTGTAAGGAATGAGAGCTATTAGTTAATGGGGGACCGCTGTAGCATGGAGAAATCTGTTGTAGCGAGACCATCCCCACAGTTGGAGGCCCATGGTAATGGAAAAGGAGAGTAACCGCTGGATCTGCCATAGCGATGTCCTGACAGCTATAACAGATACGTTATATATGAAATATGACCACTACAGCGGACAATGAGAGGCAGTAAGTGGGTTTTAAGTTGGATTTCAGGGGTTTTACTCCATTATTCTAAGGCACGAACTGACAGAAGATAAGGGCAGTTTTCGCAAGGGCAGAGCGATTCTCCTTCCCAATGTAAGAATTTTGGTTTATTCCTTCTACTTTTGATTCCCTTACACTATTGAATCGGGGAGGGGGTGATTAAGGGCATATTTACACACTTTATAGACATATTTTTACTATACTTTACTATATTTTGAGAAAAAATTATGTGTGTTTTCATGTGTTTATGTTATATATTTGTGAAATTAGCTAACACATGTGATTAGATATTTTTAGGGCTAAAAATGATGGATTTGAACGTATTTGAGGCTTTTTGATCAAATGTGAATATGTTGGAATTAATGATGCAAGGATTGAAGTTTAGCACTAGGATGGCATACAACCGCGCGAGGCACCAGGCCATTGGCGCTACAAGCTGTGCGCCGCGGCAGCATCATGCGTGCAACGCCAGGCGCGAGGCGCCTGTTCTGGTGCTATAGCAGGTGCGAGGCTCCCTACCTTGTATCACATTGGCACACGCGAAGCGGCCCTCTCCCCATGCGATGGGGTGTTCGACGCAGCACTAGGGACGCGGCAGTAGCATAGGCGACGCGGCAAGGTGTTTCACAAGGCAAAAATGGATCTCCTACTTCAACTAGGAAAAGGAACTTCAAATCCTAAATAAAATTCATTAAGGAAAAAGCAAAGCATAAATCTACTACTATAAATACCCTTTTATTTTTATGTTTTATCCAAGTCTCACAATAAGCTTTTAGAGAAGTTTTAAGTCTCAAGTTTTTAGATACAAGTTTGGTGTCTTACGATTTGAACTTTGAGACGATTGTTGCATTGTTCTTATGAATTTTTGAATTAATCAACTGAAGGTTCTTCCAATCATTGTTGTAAGTATTAATCTGTGTATTTTTATGAATATTAATAATTTACTTATGAACATGATAGGATAAAACCACCACAACTAGGGTTGTGGGAACCATGGTGAATTAATGAACTAGGGTTTGCACGAAGTAATTCTAAACCAATTCTAAATGCTTGTATTGTATCCTCTTCATGCTTAAACATTTCTTAGTGGTGCGCAACATTAGGACATGCCTGAATTCTTTACTTGCTTCAGCCTAGAGAGGTAGAGATTACGAAAAGAGAATTACAACAAACCTTAGTCTTGATGATCATTGTGTTAACTTGAGTTGTGGTCGCAGGATAGTTAAATTTATAATAAATTGATAACTGTTAAATTGAAATCGCTCATGAGACCTGACCCAGTGATTGAGTATAGTCATCCAATAGGGACGAACTAGCCGTTTGGATGAACCCTAGTTATCCGTTCTACAAGTAAAGTATTGGGATAGATCACTAGTATAAAATCCGAAGTAGTTAAGGATCAATGGGGAACACTTACCCTAGTTAATTGCATTAATTTGGAATCAATATTAAATTTTTCAACATTGTTACTAGTTGATTTTAGAATTTTTCCCCTTTAGGAATTAATTGACTAAAGAGATTAAGCACTAGCGTTCTTCTATATCCTTCCGTATTCTCTGTGGGACCAACCCCAACCTCTAGTTGTGTTCTTTATTGACAATGTCCGCTTCATACTTTGGTAGGAGGTATGGTTTGAATGTTATCAAAAATTGGCACTGTTGTCTGAGAGTGCGGTTTAGGATTAGAGTAATTGCTTGTATTTAACTTTTAGTCTCTATTTCCTTTTTTTGTTTTTATTTTATTTTTTGGTGTGTCACAGGGCAGCATAGTGAAACAAGCGGCCAAGATGTGACCACGGTCTCAACAGGTATCTTAATGAAGTTTGAGTAATCAAGATACCTGTGTCGTGCCGCGACGTTAAATCAGGTGCTACTTGGGAGGCAACCTAAGATAAATTTTTTGTTCGTTTTTATGTGTTTGTTCAAGTGTGCAGGTAATAGGTCATGATTTTCAACAAAAATTGAGCTTAAACATTGAAAACGAGGAGTAGAGGCCCATGAAGTTTTTCTTTCATTCTTTTATTTTATGGTTTATTGCTTTAGCACTGGGGACAGTGTAACTAATTAAGTGTGGGGTGGGATAAGTGAACTTCATATTACCATGCATTCCTTAATTGCTAAATTTGCACATGGTAGGCCTGCTGTTTTGGGGATTTATGATTTATCATGCATGCTTGATGGTTTGTAGTATGATTTTTAAGTTTTATTTTATTTTGGGCTCCTCCGATTTTTAGAGAGTCTAGATTTTTTTATTATCTTTATTTTTAGTCATTGAGTATTGATTTTTCCCAATGATGGATGGATGACCACCGTCTTAAGGGTAAATTATTCATCAGGAAGAACAAATCTTGGACCTTACGAATGCTAGGTGCTTCACTTGGGTATCATTGAGACTTTATTAAATTCACTCAAAAATGCATGAAAAGGGTAGAAACACTTAGCCTTTTGGAACTTGACTCTTGTGCTTGAAAAGAAAAAAATGGGCTTAATTATGTTATGCATGCAATATGAATATATGTGTTTATGTAATCTTGATTTCCATTGTTAAACCATCTTGTGCCAATGTGTGAGGAATTAGTTTATATACTCCATGCTTGTAAATTGATATCTAGAACTTTTCCGGTGTGTGTGCAAAGAGAAATAAGAATGATGGATTTAGGAAGTGATATAGGCATTTATTTGGTAGCCTTATTTTTATTCTATATATCTACCTTGATTGTAATTATCCTAGTTAGCAATGTTGAGTCTTAGCCTATTCTTTTGATAGCCTTATTGCAAGCTTAATCCCTTTTTATTCTATTGACTTGTATTTTATCTAAATGACTCCTAGAGAACTTTAATAAAAAATTTGGCATGAAAGGAGCTTAATTGGAGAAGTGAAGGGAAAATCTAAAAAGTGTGGTGAATTAGAAGAAAAGAAAAAGGTAAAATTTTGCTAAACAAGGAGGGTGATTGTTAGTGGGAAAACAAAAAGAAGAAAGAGCTTTGAAAAAATAATAATGAAAAAAATGTGTGAATGACCTCAATGTTAAAAGAAAAATTCCCACTAGTCACCTAAGTTGGAAAATTGAAAAAAATAAGGAGGTATAAGGAAAAAAATTGGGAAATTGAGGAAAGTGCTAAAAAATCAAAGTGTTGTGAAGTATTGAAGTGCTTAGGGAGATTAGTCACTATCTTGGCCAAATAGTTCCTGCACATCCCTTAGCCTACATTACAACAAAATTTAAGTCCTAATTGATCCTTGATTCATAATTCTATATTAGTGGAGTATTACATTATGGCCAAGCCTATGGAACGTCTTTTGCATGTATGTTGAGTTCTTTGGGAGAGTGAGTAGAAATTATTTTATTTATACCCAAGTTTACATTGACTTATACTTTGTGTGTGAAAGGGCATCTCTCCAAATTATGAGGGGCACAAGGGTAAGACATTATCGCTAAATTACATATGATTCATGTTGGACCAAAATATGCCTTGATGAGTTAGTTTTCAAAAGCTAAGTGATTTCGAACTTCGGCATTTTATTATTGCTCCTATATGAATGCGAGTGAATTATTTGAGCTTCATTGATTTGTCTCATGATCCTTTGTGAAAGTAGACCCATTCATAGGATGAATTTTGTGCTAAAATGTGAGAAGGGAAGTAGTAGATTATTCGAGGACGAACAATAGTTTATGTGTGGGGTGTTGATGAAGGGTGTATTTACGTAATTCATAGACATATTTTGCTCGTACTTTACTATGTTTTGAGAATAAATTATGTGTGTTTGCATGTGTTTATGTTATATATTTGTGAAATTAGATAACGTATGTGATTAGATGCTTTCAAGGCTAAAAATGATGGATTTGAACGTATTTGAGGCTTTTTGATCAAATGTAAAGGCATAGGAGTGAATGATGCAAGGATTGAAGTTTAGCACTAGGATGGCACACAACCGCACGAGGCACCAGGCCATTGGCGCTACAAGCTGTGCGGTGCGGCAGCATCATGCGTGCTACGCCAGGCGCGAGGCGCCTCTTCTGGTGCTACAGCAGGTGCGAGGCTCCCTGCCTTGTAGCACATTGGCACACGCGAAGCGGCCCTCTCCCCGTGTGATGGGGTGTGCGACGCAACACTAGGGATGCGGCAGTAGCATAGGCGACGCGGCAAGGTGTTTCACAAGGCAAAAATGGATCTCCTACTTCAACTAGGAAAAGGAACTTCAAGGCCCCCTGGAAGGAGGCCTTGTTCGCCTTCCACCTAAGCTGCACAGGAAAGGCCCAAAGCCAATCCCAGGGAACAGTAATCCTAAATCAAATTCATCAAGGAACAAGCAAAGCATAAATCTACAACTATGAATACCCTTTTATTTTTATGTTTTATCCAAGTCTTACAATAAGTTTTTAGACAAGTTTTAAGTCTCAAGTTTTTAGATTCAAGTTTTGTGTCTTACAATTTGAACTTTGAGACGATTGTTGAATTGTTCTTCCGAACTTTTGCATTAATAAAGTGAAGGTTCTTCCAATCAATATTGTAAGTATTAATTTGTGTTATTTTATCAATGTTATTAATTTACTTATGAACATGATAGGCTAAAACCACAACAACTAGGATTGTGGGAACCATGGTGAATTAACGAACTAGGGTTTGCACGAAGTGATTCTAAACCAATACTAAACACTTGTATTGTATTCTCTTCATGCTTAAACATTTCTTAACGGTGCTCAATGTTAGAACATGCCTGAATTCTTTACTTGTTTGAGCCTAGAGAGGTAGAGGTTAGGAAAAGAGAATTACAACAAAGCCTTGGTCTTGATGATCATTGTATTAACTTGAGTTTTGGTTGCAGAATAGTTAAATTTGGAAAAAATTGATAACGGTAAAATTTAAATCGTTCATGAGACCTGACCCAATGATTGAGTATAGTCATCCAATAGGGACAAACCAGTAGTTTGGATGAACCCTAGTTATTAGTTCTACAAGTAAAGTATTG
This sequence comes from Datura stramonium, assembly GCA_018107945.1. NCBI lineage: Eukaryota > Viridiplantae > Streptophyta > Magnoliopsida > Solanales > Solanaceae > Datura > Datura stramonium. The sequence goes on from JACEIK010001223.1 coordinate 289,466, forward strand.
GGATAGATCACTAGTGTAAAATCTGAAGTAGTTAAAGATCCATGGGGAACACTTACCCTAGTTAATTGCATTAATTTGGAATCAACATTTAATTTTTCAACATTGTTACTTGTTAATTTTATAATTCCTTACCCCCCCACCCTTTAGGAATTAATTGACTAAAAATCTTAAGCAGTAGCGTTCTTCTATATCCTTCCGTATTCTCTGTGGGATCGACCCCAACCTATAGTTGGGTTCTTTATTAACAACGTCCACTTCATATTTCGGTAAAAGGTATGGTTTGAGCGTTATCATGTTGATGAAGGGTGTATTTACGCACTTCATAGACGTATTTTTGTCGTACTTTACTATATTTTGAGAATAAATTATGTGTATTTTCATGTGTTTTTTATATATTTGTGAAATTAGCTAACACGTGTGATTAGATGTTTTTAGGGCTAAAAATTATGGATTTGAATGTATTTGAGGCTTTTTTATAAAATGTGAAGAAGTTGGAGTGAATGATGCAAGGATTGAAATTGAGAAATAGGATTGCACACAGTCGCGCGAGGCTCCAGGCCATTGGCGCTACAAGCTATCAAGCGTGCTATGCTAGGCGCGAGGCGCCCCTCTTTCGGAGCTACAACAGGTGCGAGGTGCCCTGCCTTGCAGTGCATTTGCACGCGCGAAGCAACCCTCTCCCCACGCAATGGGGTGTGCGTTGCGGCACTAGGGACACGATAGTGGCAGCAACGCGACAAGGTGTTTCACACGGAAAAAATGGATCTCCTACTTCAACTAGGAAAAGGAACTTCAAATCCTAAATCATATTCGTTAAGGAACAAGCAAAGCATAAATCTACTACTATAATACCCTTTTATTTTTAAGTTTTAGCCAAGTCTTACAATAAGTTTTTAGAGAAGTTTTAAGTCTCAAATTTTTAGATACAAGTTTGGTGTCTTACATTTTGAACTTTGAGACGATTGTTGAAATGTTCTTTCGAATTTTTGCATTAATCAAGTGAAAGTTATTTCAATCATTATTTTAAGTATTAATTTGTGTTATTTTATAAATGTTATTAATTTACTTATGAACATGATAGGCTAAAACCACCACAACTGGCGTTGTGGGAACCATGGTGAATTAACGAACTAGGGTTATCACGAAGTGATTCTAAACCAATAATAAACACTTGTACTGTATACTCTTCATGCTTAAACATTTCTTAACGGTGCACAACGTTAGGACATGCCTGAATTCTTTACTTTCTTGAGCCTAGAGAGGTAGAGATTATTACAACAAAGCCTTGGTCTTGATGATCATTGTATTAACTTGATTTGTGGCGCAGGATAGTTAAATTTGGAACAAATTAATGACGGTTAAATTAAAACCGCTCATGAGCCTGGCCCGGTGATTGAGTATAGTCATCCAAAAGGGATGAACCAGCTATTTGGATGTACCCTAGTTATCAGTTCTATAAGTAAAGTATTGGGATAGATCACTAGTGTAAAATCTGAAGTAGTTAAGGATCCATGGGGAACACTTACCCTTGTTAATTGCATTAATTCGGAATCAACATTCGATTTTTCAACATTGTTACTTCTTAATTTTATAACTTTCCCCCCTTTAGGAATTAATTGACTAAAAATTTAAAGCACTAGTGTTCTTCTATATCCTTCCGTATTCTCTATGGGATTGACCCCAACCTCTAGTTGGGTTCTTTATTGACAACGTCCGCTTCATACTTCAGTAGGAGGTATGGTTTGAGCGTTACCGTGGATTTCCTAATTGAAGAACCCTAGAATGGTGAAACTAGGGCTGATTAATGGTGAACTAGTGGGTGTTGGTTCCTAGGTCTAGAAGTGAATAGTGAGCACTTTCGAGGGGATGATGAATGCATGTGGATAAGGGTATGTCAATTGAGACCCATAGTTTGATAAAGTAAGACCATTAGCCCAACTAACTACTAATGAGAGGTTAAGGAGTGGAAACTTTATGACTCGAGGTAGGAATGATTGTTATGTGAATAGAACATAATGAATTCCTTGGTGAGTAGAGATTTAGAGTGTGTTATCTGGTAGAATTGGGGAGTTTAAATTTCCCAGACTCTTATTTGAAGAGTAAATAATAGATTACTTTGTAATTGTTGTTGTGGATTTTGAATGTTCCAAGGCGTTGAGGAAATGCAAGGATCCAGCAAAGTAATTGACATTTGAATCCTCCAATCGAGGTAGATTATGGTTTAAAAGGAGTTAGATTTTATATAATGACATGTATGTGTATGGAATGATGACGTGTTTGGTTGTTCCTCGGACACTATTTGTTGTTAATAAATCTCATGTCAATTAAATTGAGGAAGTGAACTTGTTATGATATTGTTACTTAGGTGGTGTGAATTGGGTATGTTGAGATGTTATATGTTTTCTTCGGTATTTCCATGAAAGTGAGCAATGATTGGTAAAGATAATCAAGTTGATGGAGGTAAGATTAGCCTCCTAAAAGTCATGTCAATTGACATAGTGATAATGTACCGATTTATGAGAATGAAAGTGGATAACATGATTGTCATGAGATGAGTGGCTCGTGCCCTAGGGGAGTATCTGAGCGAGCGATTATGATAGAGTGGCTCGTATCTGAGGGGACATTCAGACGTGAAGATGAATGGGAGAAGGTACCATGTCGGTACAGTACATGGATTTCTAGAGTCCCCTGCAGGTCTGACTAAAAGGGAAGAGATAAGACTCTATGGCATGTGTGTATAGTGATGTTCAGCTCTGAGTATTTATGGTTATGTGATGGAGGCATGTGTCCAGCACATCACTAATGTAATGATACTAAAATAGTGCTTTGAGTATAAAGAACGACTCAGAATTATGAGATCCTAATGAAATTGAAATCGTTGATTGTGTAATTCACGTGTGTTAGCAATGTTGATGTGATTTTTATAACTTGTCATTACTTGTAAATTCATGCTAGAGTCCCTGATGAGTTGAGGGATTGGTGGTGAGAAGCCATTGTATACTTCATATGGTCAGTGAAATATTAAGTATGGAATTTATGACTATGTATAACTTGTACTGATGTAATGAATTGAATATTGAGATTGGTTAAAGGAGAACTGCAAGTGTTCAATAAGTTGAGTTACTGCCAAGGCAGTACCACTGCAGCGGTACTCTTACCATTGTGGCGAGACCGTTGCAGCATCCAATTAGTATTGCTGCAGTGAGTCTCAAACCAATGAGCAGGCCAGCCGAACACCTTACACTTATTGATTTTAGAATGATCACTATTTAATGATTTGTTTTTGATATGTGTATGTTGTTATTTCACCATATATACGTTATCATTTAAGGTTGGCCGATGATGCCTACTAGTACAATGTGTCGTACTGATGCTACTCCTGCACTTCTTTTTTGAGTGTAGAGCTCGATCGAAAAAGTTCATATCGACCCAATCTGGTAGGAGTAGCATTGAGATATTGGAAGGTGAGCAAACTCGGATGTGCTACTATGATTCCACCACAAAAGATGTCTTTTTTTCAAACATTGACTTTTTCTTTGATTTTCTTAATTTACTCCTTTTTGGATAGCGTTACATAGATGTCCTCATGTACAATAACTTTCAGGTTCTAGGGATGTATTAGATAAATTTGACAACTATATTCCTTTAACTTATTTAAGACTTCTGCTATTTATTTTTATAATGTGATTTACTCGACTTTCTAGTTGGGATTGGATAATAAGTTTGGACTTGTTGGTTCGCCCATCGAGGGGTTTAGTATGAGCGCCAATAATGACCACTTGGATCACTACACCTAGCAATGGGGTGGGACAATAGCTCCAATGTAACCAATGTCTTCCTTCTCGTACTCCCCCTCGAAGAGCATATTTCATACAACATTACATCCACGAAGAAAAAGGGGTTTAGTCTGTTCCATTCTACCAATGTGGCAACGACTTGGGAAACATCGGCTCTCCTAGCTACATCAACTAGTTGAGATTCTTCCTTCAATCGCGTAGCTTCTGCTCACTACGCCTTATTCATCTCTGCCTGTAGGAGGTTAAGCTGTGCCATATGGTTTTTCATGCTAACCTATAAAAAATCAAAAAGAAAACAAAAACAAACACGTAAATCACTAAATAAAGATTACAAGAAGGACTTAAACACCAATTAACTATTTGTAACCGTACTCTCCGGTAATAGTGTCATAATTTGATCATGCTCAAATTAAACCTCGTAATGAAGTATAAAACAATCGCTGTCAAATATAGTAACCCAACTAGGTTGGGGTAGATCCCACAGGGAATAGGGTAGAAATAATATGTTAATGATGGTTAAATTAGCTGGTAGTCAATATTTTGGGGGGGGTTGCAAATAAAAGAAAAAGTGATTTTCAAACAAAGAGTTTGTTGTTATCAGATTTATGAGATAAAACTAGGATTGTATTCACAATGATTTCATAACATAGTAGGCTTTTATTTTATTAGTGATCCACCCTGGTAAATGTTGTTTAAGACTGATGATTAAGTTCATCTAACATCTCGACCTACATAGATGAATTTCACTCTAAATAATCTCGATCTTTAGGTGTTCATATTTTTCCCTTGCCATAAGTATTGGATTAACTAGCCTTGGTTAGAGCTCAAGTTAATTAGATGAGGGTTGGTAGCCTCAAGTTTCCATTGTTATTCTATTTTCCTAACTTTAACCCCTTTGGCCAAGCAAGTTGATGATACATGCACGTTTCAATGTTGCAACCACTAAAACTAATTAAAACAAAGAGAATAACAAGTCACTAAATTTACCAATCAAGAATCACTATTTGATTTTGCCTACTTCCGTTAATCCATCATGGTTCCCACAGCCCTAGCTAAAGAGATTAGCTGCTCATGTTTGAAGAAATAATAACATAAGATTTATAAGAAGTCATGATGAAATATTTACAATAATATAAAATTATTTGACAAATCTTGAAGACTAAATAGAATCACAAGAACATGATGTTTTTCCTCTAACAATTCTATGGAATAATGCTTTCCACACTTACAATAATAATAATCCAGAATAAAGTGGTGCATTCAACTTCCCAACGCTTAGACTAATTTTCGACACCTAAACCCTTCTAAGAAGGGGTATATATAGTAGTAGAATAAATCTGCATCTGTTCCTACTTGGACTGGGATTGGACATTGCAGGTTCTGAGTCGGACAACAATGGTCCCCGTCGCGCCTCTCAATGCACCATCTGGCCTCCCCACTCAAGTTTCAAGCACAAAATTCACCTTATGGATAGGTCTCTTACACTCAAGTTCATTAGATAATTCGATCAAGCTCCAATAATCCACTCAATATGCATATAAGATCAATCAAGGTCACAAATCTAAATCACTTAGCTTCTAGAAGTAACTCAACAAGATATATTTGGGTCAACATGAATCATATATAATTTAGCAATCAAAGATATATTAGAATTTTACCATTATGTTCCCCTCACTATTTAGAGAGATGACTTTTCATTCACATGATATATAACATATTTAACTTGGGCATAGATAAAATAATAAACTCTCACTCTCCTAAAAAAACTATACATGCATGTAAAAGATGAACCACAGACTTTCCCTTAGTATAAATATTCCACTAATATAGAACTTCGAATTCAAGATCAATTAGGACTTAAGATGATTGTAATGTAGGCAAAGGGATGAGCAGAAACTATGTGGTTAAGATAGTGACTATTTTCCCTAAGCACTTTAATACTTTACAATTTTTTGAGTTGTTAGCACATTCTTCAATCTCCTCTTTTTTCCTTATACCTCCCTTTTGTTTTCAATTTGCAACTTAGGTGAGTAGTAGGGAATTTTCAACTTTAAGCTTATTCACAATTTTTTTTCATTCATTTTTTCATACTTTTTCTCTTTCTCTTTTCCCACTAACATCACCTTCATTGTTTTGCATTTTCCACCCTTTTCTTTTCTTCTAATTTTCACACTTTAGCTTTTCCCCTTTTTCCTCTTCACTTGTGTTCCTTTCATGCAAAATTTTCAACTAAAGTGCTCTTAGAATCATTTGGATCAAATAAAGTCAACAGAACAAAAGGGATTAAACTTTTAATATGGCCATCAAAAGAACTCAAAATGAATAACTAGGATGATCACATTGAGATAGGTAAAATAGGGATACAAATAGGCTACCAAAGAAATGTCTATCTCACTTTCTAGATTCAATATTCTCCTTTCGCTTAGCACACACACCGGGCAAGTTCTAGACATCAAATTGTAAGCTTGGAGGATAGGCAAAAATATCTCTCACACAATGGCACAAATGGTTTGACAATGTAAATCAAGATAACATAAATACATATATCCATAATGAATGTCTCACATTATTAAGCCCAATTTTTCAAGTATAGGAGTCAAGTTTCAATAGTCTAAGTGTTTCTACCTTTTCTTGTATTTTTGAGTGAATTACACAAAGTTTTAATGGTACTCTAATTGAAGAACCAAGCATTCATAAGATTTAAAGTTCTTTCTCTCCTACCAAAGACTAATTTTTCCTTAAGACGGTCGTCATCCATTCATCATCCGAAGCAGTCATGACTATTGACACCCAACTTTGATCTCTCT
>JACEIK010001224.1:28265-38758 GCA_018107945.1 Datura stramonium
ATATATGCGTCTAGGATGACGCATGCTTTTCTTGATGGGGGGGGAGGGATACCTGTGCATTTTTGCTGAACATAACCCAAGGATTTTTCTTGCCGGATATCTTTTCCATCGGGTGTTCCTTATCTAGCAGAACTGGCACGTTTAGGATTTTATGATTGTTTGTGTCATTCAAAAGAAATTTAGGTGAACTTAAGGCAGTCAAGAGCTGAAATTGTTGATTTTTGTTGAACTGAGCTTAAATTGTTGATTTTTGTTGAACTAATAATTTGATACTCCTCCTAATTTTTTTAATGTGTATGTTAAAATCGACAAGTATGAACTTTGTGAATCTTTGCATGGCATTGAAACTGTGAACATATTTACCATTATATGGATGTGCATGAACTAGCAGTTAGTAGAAGTGATGATGTTGACCTATGCTATGTGTGAGTGAGATCTAGTAGTTAAATTCAGCTATGTGTGTATATCTAGAACTTTCCTGGTCAGTCGTACCAAGATAGAGAATGGGAAACTAGGAAAGGATCATAGTCCATTTTTTATTAATGAGCCCATGTTAGCCGTAAAGACTTGACAAAAGAAAATAAATATCCCTTGATCCAAATGTTTGAGCTTAAATTGACCTTTCTTTTTGTTTACACCAATTCACCCTTCCTGCTTTGATTAAGAATGAACCTGTTTTGGCCCTAGTCCCTCCTTGTACTCTTTGAACCTCAACTCAGGCAAATCACCTAAGTTGAGGGTGGCTATGATAGTGGTGATTAAGAAGAGTAGGGTGGAATAAAATTGGGTAATAAAAATGAAAGAGCGAGTGTGGTGTGCGTAGTAAAAAAAGAAAGAAACATAAATGTTGTCAAAGAGCAAGAAAATAAAAGAGAAGAAAAATGTGACATCAATGAATGCTTGAAGGAAGAGAAATCGCACTCGTAGTTACAAATGAAAATAAAAGAAGAAGCAAGTAAAGGAAAAAAAAGGAGAAAATAGTAAAAAAGGTTAAAAATGTAGTCAAAACATATATAGTGCCAAGGAGGATTAAGTTACTAATCCCAAATGTACCATACCCGAACCTGAGCCTATGTTACGATCTTAAAAAGTCCTATAGTGATCCTAGTTACCTGTCTAAAAATTGAGGTATTGAAAGTAAATGCAAGCTTATGGCATTGTATGCACACAGTTAGAATTTCTTTGTGAGAGAGAGTGTGATCTTACCTAGTCCTAAGAGAAATACATTGAAATACTCATATACACATGAGTGAGTATGGGAATTCTTTGAGGTGAGAGCATTTGGTCAACAATCGCCTGCAAATTGTCTAGGACAATGTTATGGATTTATGTGCATGGTTGCAAGTGACAGTGTTTTTCCATGTTTTGATTCCCGTGAGTCATGGTTGAAAACTTTGCATATGCATCGTGATGTGAGTTGGTATGATAAAGGAGGGGTTATAAAATTTGATTTAAGAAATAATTGTGACTGTCGTAAGTTTCCTAGATTTCTTTTGATTGAAGCATCGAAGTATTTTATTTTATTTTATTTTATTTTTGTCTGAGGACATGCAAAAGTTTTAAGTTAAGGGTGTCGATGTGCCATGATTTTACGGCACTTTCGACACTTAAAATCAAGAAATTATGCACATTCCAGGTATGTTTATGTAGGTATGATGCATTTTGTGTTTAATATTGCAGGAAAATAGGTTCGGAAGTGAAATGGGCGAAGTAACACGTAAAACAACTGAAAGGGAGGATTTTAGTCATGTCACAAGTCCTCGTCATTATGCACGACTCGTTGCCAAGGCCGTGGGATAGGTCAAACATTTGGAACTGAAGGAATAGTGCACTTCACGGATTGAAGGCACGACCCGTTATATCTGGTAATGATTCGTGAAGCCAGTCGTTTAGACCAGGAGATGGATGCCTGAAGAAATAACCAGTGAAGTTAACGGATGACGTCATGAGTCGTTGTCCGACTGAACGACTCATTAGGAGATCACTGGCAGGAATCATAAGGTGCACTAAAAAATTGAAGAGGCTGGACCATGAGAGGCCTAATGACTCGTGCCCAGATACAATGAGGCGTTAGGTGATCCATTGCCACGACTATGCCTAATGCTGAGGACGACTGTGCTGGATTGATCACGACTCGTCAGAGGTCCTAACAAGTCGTTACTTAGCCCCAGACCACTGACGACCTGAGTTCCGATTTTAATTAGGAAAAGGTTTTCTTGGAACTATAAATACCTTATTTAGGTTTATTTTTGAAGAACAGTTTACGACAGTTTAGTTTTACGGTTTTTACATATATTTTGGTGTTGTCTAATATTATTCTTGGTTCAAGAAATAAAGTTTATAATTTTGTTATTGAATTTGAGGATCAAAAGCAACATTGGAAATTATTCATCGATTTTAGAATTTTATTCAATTCACTTGGTCTTCTACGAATTTTTGTAAGTTGCAATCATGAATTATTCTTTATTTTGTGATTGTGATCATTCATACATGAGTAGATAAACCTATAACTAGGGTTGTGGGAACCATGATGAATTAACACATATAGGTAAAAATACTTAGTGATTCTTGAACGGAATTTATGCATGTATTGTTTCTCTCTTCATTTTAATTGATTCTTAACGGTTGTAAATGTTAGATATTGTCTTATTCTTATTCACCGGACCAAGGGGATAATGAATGGGAAAAAGAGTTTAATAACAGATATTTAAGACTATCAACCCTCATCTAATAGCTACACATTATCCGAAAATAGCTAATTTGATATTAAGGGTAAGGATTAGTGAAGCATACACCCGTATACAGACTAAGTTGCATGGTGATAATCATTTAGATAGGGGACCAGCCATTTAGGTGAATTTAACTTACAAATATTGCATGCTAAACACCGGAATAGATCACTAGTATAAAACCTTGTTGGTTATGAAGTCATGGGGAACACAATCCTAGCCACTTTGTTAATTGAATACAACCAAAATTTGACGTAATCATCTTTTAGTTTCTACTTTTGTTCATTATTTTATTTTTCAAAACTTCCCCCATAGGAAATAAGTAAGCCGATAGTAATAGCTACTCACATTAAATTAAGTTTTTTCCATATTCCCTGTGGGATCGACCTCAACCTCTTAGTTGGATTCTATATTTGACATCGACCGCTTTATATATCAATTGCGAGGTATAATTTGGGCGACATCAGTACTAGCCACCACTTCCGCTTCCCGAGTGTGCCATGCTCTATTTGTTTTGGTCACTCTGTCTAGAATGGTGGCAACTTGCTTCTAGGTGCGGCTTATCATTGCTCCTCCCGCCACTGTGTCTACTACAGCTTTAGTACTGTTGTTCAATGATCTATAAAAAAATTCCAATAAGCTATCATTAGGGATTTTGTGGTTCGGGCACTTGGTCAACTTCTTCTTGAACCTCAACCAGGTTTCATGAAGTGCTTCAGTATTCAGTTGTCGAAAATTATAGATTTAATCCTTAAGATGCAGCAAGCAGGAGGGCGGAAAGAATCTCTCTAGAAAAGCTTTCTTGAGCTCCCTCCAGTTGGTAATGGAGTTGTTGGGCGATTCCGATAACCATAAAGTGGCCTCCCTAGATATAAAAAGGGGAAGAGTCTTAGCCTTATAGCGTCCTGGCCGACTCCGGGCAACCTATATGCCTTGCATATTCCAATAAAGTTAATTAGGTACAGGATGGCATCATCAGCTGCGTGACCACTAAACACCCCCTTCATGTTCAATAATTGGATCATGGTGCTAGTGATGTCAAATTTTGCCCCAGCAAGCAATGGTTGTGGTACGATAGCTACGGTTTACCCGACTTCGTCAATGTCAGGGTTATCCTCATTGAAGAATTGAGGGGAATATATTGACAACCTCATCTCGAGCATCCTCCGCATCTTGAAGTGCAGCTTGCCGAGCTAGCTCGGCTTGCTAGTTTCTTTAGCAATACAGGCATCTCTCTGTTCTTGGTTCTCCATTCTTCGCAGTGTTCTTTCGAGTTTGAGATCCAAAGGAATTAGGGGGTTTCACTCCGATGAGTACTTGGAATTCACCAAGCGACAACCTATGGATATCCAAAAACAAAAAAAGAAAATATAATTTAAGAAATAATAACCAAAATTTAAATACAAGCAATTAATCTAATCTTAAATGTATTCCCCGGCAACGGCGCCACTTTTTGATAACGCTCAAACTCACACTTCCTGGAAAAGTATGAAGTAGACATTGTCAATAAAGAACCCAATAAATAGGTTGGGTTCAAATCCATAGGGAATAAGGTAAGATTTAGACTAATGTCGGTACTTAAACTTGTTAGTAATCTCCAAATTGGGGGGTTTAAAAGAAAAACAATATTAAAGAAAGATTATAATTGTGGTTGTTATCAAGATTTGCAAATAACTAGGGTAAGTGTTTCCCATGGGTTCATAACTACTTCAGGTATACACACGTGATCAATCCAAATACTTACTTGTAGAACTGATAACTAGGTTCATCCAAATGACTGGTTCGTCCCTATTAGATGACTATACTCAATCATCGGGTTAGTTCTTATGAGAGATTTGTTTCTAACCTTATCAATTTGTCCCAAATTTAACTATCTTGCGACCACAACTCAAGTTAATACAATGATCATAAAGATCAAAGCTTTGTTGTAATTCTCTTTTCCTAATTTCTACTTCTCTAGGTTCAAGAAAGTAAAGAATTCGGGTAAATCCTAATATTGTACACCAAAACATTTAAAGATGAAGAGAATACAATACAAGTGTTTTGCATTGGTTTTAAATCACTTTTGTGTAACCCTATTTCGTTAATCCACCATGGTTCCCACAATCCTAGTTGTGGAGGTTTTAGCCTCTCATAATGTAGAATTATATTTAGGATTCATAGACAAATACATAATTAAATACTTACAACAATAATTGGAAGAAAACCTTCTTTGAATATCAATGAAAAAACTCAAGAACAATTAATAAAATCAAGTGTTGATACTAAGAATTGCTCTCCAAAACTTGATAAAAATTCTCATACGTCTCTCCTACCTTCTCTCTTGCTGTTCTACCAAAATAAAACACAAAAGGTATTTATACAGACATTATAAACCTTTTCCTAAGCTAATAGGGAATTTTCCATATCTGGAGCCGGCTTAACTCACGACTAATCCTACGACCTATAACAGGATTGTATGGATCGTACCTACTGCTCGTACATCTTTGGCTGCTACAGATTTGTCTTAGTGTTGGCAGCTGGTACAACTTGTACCATAGTCCTACAAGTCATACCATCCATCTGCGGCTTGGCCTTGAGAACTTTAACATCTTTTGAAGTTTTCCATGAGTGTTGTGGTACGCCTCGTACCTTCCTCCTACGACTCATACTTGCTTGTTGCATATGAAGTTCTGCCAAGTATTTAAGAATCACTGAAGCTTCCCACGACTCATGGTATGGGTCGTAAGTGGTTTCTACAATCCGTAGATTCAACTCGTACCAAGAGACTGCCTTGAGCAAATTTCTCTGAAAATTTTCACAACTCCAGTTACGGCTTATCCATGTTGGTACAGCTTGTACTAATAGTCGTACTTTGCCTTCCTCTTATGCCAACCTTCTGATTTTCACCATGATTCTCAGTACGACTCATACAATCAAGAAACAGCTCGTACTGAGACTTGTACTTAGTTGATTTTCTACACTTTTATGAATCTTTTGCACATTTTTGCTCCAACTATTTTCCCTAAAAACAAAGTAAAAGTACCTCATATTCGTATAAACATACCTAAGTACATTCTATTTTCTCAATTTTAAGCATCAAAAGTGTTGTAAACTTATAGCACATCAGTTCACGCAGTCACCAACCACAAGAGCCTTCAGTACGTGTTCAGACAGTAGGATTTGAACCTTCATTAGAGAAGGTGGTTGGAGTTATTTAAAGACTATGACATGAGTGTGCTATACCAGCCGGTCAAGGCAAATATGGTGGCGGATGCCTTAAGCAGGATGTCCATAGGAATCGTTGCTCATGTCGAAGAGGGCAAAAAAGAGATGGCAAAGGATATTCACAGGTTAGCTAAGTTGGGAATTCAGTTAGTTGATTCAGTCGAGGGCGGAGTTGTAATCCAGATTTGGTCAGAATTCTCACTGGTAGTAGAAGTTAAGTCAAAGCAGGATGAGGACCTCGTACAACTCAAACTGAAAGAAGCAGTTTTAAGAAAAGAAGTGGAGGCTTTCTCCAAAAGGGGAGATGGAATGCTTCGTTACTAGTTCAGAATTTGTGTTCCAAATGTAGATGACTTGAGACAGCGAATACTGGTAGAAGCCCACAGCTCCAGATATTCTATTCACCCGGGTGCCACTAAGATGTACCGTGATCTACGGGAAATGTACTAGTGGAATAGCATAAAGAAGGACATTGCAGAATTTGTAGCTAAGTGTCTTAACTACCAGCAGGTAAAGGTTGAACATCAGAGACCTGGGGGTATGACTCAGGATATCAGCATACCCACATGGAAGTGGGAAGAGGTGAACATGGACTTCATTATATGATTACCTCATATGCATTGGCAGCATGATTCAATTTGGGTGGTTGTAGATTGGATGTCTAAGTCAGCACATTTTCTATCAGTAAGAATATAGACTCAACTGAGGACTATGCTAGATTGTACATTTGAGAGTTGGTCAGACTGCATGGAGTCCCCTTGTCCATTATTTCAGATAGAGGTACATAGTTCACCTCACATTTTTGGAAATCATTTCAGAAAGGACTTGGCACTCAGGTCAAGATCAACACAGTTTTTCACCCACAAACAGATGGACAAGCCGAGTAGACTATTTGGACCTTGGAAGACATGTTGAGAGCTTGTGTGACCAACTTCAAGGGCAGTTGGAAGGATCACCTACCTCTCATCAAGTTTGCATACAACAACAGCTACCACTCCAGTATTCAAATGGCCCTGTTTGAGGCATTATATGGTAGAAGGTGTAGGTCTCCTATAGGATGGTTTGAGGTTGGAAAAGCTACTTTGGTAGGGCTAGATTCAGTTCACGAGGCTATGTAGAAAGTGCAACTTATCAGAGAAACATTGAAAACAGCACAGAGCTGACAGAAATCATAAGCAGATGTGAGGAGAAGAGAACTAGAATTTCCTGTAGACGATTGGGTTTATTTAAAGATTTCACCTATTAAAGGGGTGCTAAGGTTTGGGAAGAAAGGAAAACTCAGTCCGAGATATGTGGGACCCTACAGGGTTTTAAGGCAAATTGGCATGTGGCCCATGAGTTAGAGTTACCTTCAGCGTTAGTATCTGTTCACTCAATCTTCAATGTGTCACGTTGAAGAAGTGCATCAGGGATCCGACCTCAGTTTTACCACTTGACAGTGTGTATGTAAAAGATAGTCTCTCTTACGAAGAAGTTCTAGTTCAGATTCTAGACCGGCAAGTTTGTAAGCTGAGGAACAAGGAGGTCGCTTGATGTGTTGTGAGTTTACAACACTTTCGATGCTTAAAACTAAGAAAATAGCATGGACTTAGGTATGTTTATACGGATATGAGGTGTTTTTACTTTATTTCAAGGGAAAATAGGTATTGGAGCAAAAATGTGCAAAAAATGCATAAAAGTGCAGAAAATTAGCCAAATACTGAGACTCATGGAAAAGCTCAGAAGGTTGGAACAATGCAAAGGCAAAGTACGACTCTCAGTACAAGCCGTAACTGGTGTCGTGGAAAACTTCAGAGAAAATTTGCACAAGAAGTCTACTGGTACGGGTTGAACCTACGGATCATAGCATCTACCTACAACCCGTACCAGGAGTCGTGGGGAGCTTCAGTGATTCTTGAAGACTTGAAAGAATGCAAGATGCAACAAGCAATTACGAGTTAATAGGATCAAGGTACCAGGCGTACCACAACACTCATAGAAAACTTCAGAAGATGTCAAAGGTCTCAGAGCCAAGCCATAGGATAATGATATGAGTCATACTAGTTGCCAACACTTAGTCAATTCTGCAGCAGCCAAGAAACGTACGAGAACAAGGTACGGCCCGTACAATCCTGTTACGGGTCATATGACCAGTCGTAGGACGAGACAACGCTAGATACGGAAATTTTCCTATTAGCTTAGGAAAAGATTTATAATGTCTGAGTAGACCTGACATTACATTGAGAGAAGGTTCTTAGTTAATTTTTTGTGAATTATTATCAAGTTTTACAGAGCAATTCTTGAGATCAACACTTGGTTTTCTCAATTGTTCTTGATTTTGTTCATCAATATTTAAAGAAGATTTTATTTCAATTATTGTTGTAAGTATTTAATTATGTGTTTGTCTATGAAAACTAATTACAATCTTTCAATCATGAGAGGCTAAAACTCCAAAACTAGGATTGTGAGAACCATGATGGATTAACGAAATAGGGTTACACAAAGTGATTCGAAACCAATTCTAAACACTTGTATTTTATTCTCTTCATCCTAAATGTTTCTTAACAGTGTGCAACATTAGGACTTGCCCTAATTCTTACTTTCTTGAACCTAGAGAAGTAGAGATTAGGAAAAGAGAATTACAACAAAAGCCTTGATTTTTTTTTATCATTTTATGACTTGAGTTGCGGTTGTAGAAAAGTTAATTTGGAGCATATTGATAACGGTTAGTTTGAAATTGCTCATGAGACCTAACCCAGTGATTGAGTCATAGTCATCCAATAGGGACAAACCAGTCGTTTGGGTGAAACCTAGTTATCAGTTCTACAAGTAAGCATTAGGATTGATCACACGTTTATACCCAAAGTAGTTATGAACTCATGGAAAACACTTACCCTAGTTATTTGCAAATCTTGATAAAAACCACAATTGCAATCTTGTTTTATTATTTTTTTTCTTTAACCCAGTTACACCCCGTAAAAGTTAACAAATAATAAGCATACGCATGGATTTGAGATAAATAAAGAGAGTCCGACGCGTGTAGAAAAGCCTCGAAAGTCGGGTCGAGCAAGGTCAGGCCGCAAGGGCCAGCGCGACGCGCCGGCACATTGGCGCTTTGGGCAACGCAACGCGCTAGCAGTATTGGCGCTATGGGAGGCACGATGCAGGGGGTAGGCTAGCACTATGGCTGGTGCGAGGCGCCCCCCTGCAACCGACCTTACCTATATAAAGCCCTCCTTTGTAGTTTTAAGTTCATTTTCATATTATATCCGGCCAGTAAAGAGGAAAATCGAGGAAATCAAATAATTTTTATCCGTTTACGCTACAAAACGCCGTCCAAATTAAAAATTAACTTTGGTTATCGAAGTTTAAGGCCGCAGGGAGCATTACTACGGAGTTATTTTCGCAAAATTCACCCGGTGAATCATAACCCCGCCGAGTCAAAGTCGTCGAAGTTGCTCCAAACTAATTTTTATACGATCACAGGCTTCAAGTAAGTATTTCTCCCTTATGAACTCTCGGAAAATTATACGTTTTCGATCGTGTTTCGTTAAGTTGAAGTATAGTCAATATTAATATTGAAAGTTATCGTTTTGGCCGAATTTAGTACTGAAACTAGCCTCATTCTCCCAGTAATACGTTTACAATTGGAAAGAACTGTCGAATAAGAACTAAAACTCTCCAATTAAGCAGGAATCGATGATCGAGGTATGTTAAGGTGAATTCCTTTGGCAAGTTAGTTTCTTTAGTATTATAACTCAATTTAAATCTCAGTAAGAGAACTAGAAGAATATCAATTTTGATTAACGGTTGTTATTAGCTGAGACCAGTATTCTATGTTTAGTTTGGGATTGACTACGCCCTGTATAGCCTTCCATGACCAACCCCAGGGTTACTAGCTGTGTCGACGCCTGCCAGGGGTGAGATGACGTTGCTCCACAGAATGATATGCCATCCGCGAGGGACGAAGATGGGGTCCCAGGTCCTCATATAGTCAATTCTATTTTAGCTGGACTATTATATGTCGTATCGGCACCATACTGTCACGCCCCGCCTTGGGGGTATGACTGGCACCTGGTGCCCTAGTAGGACCTGGACTGTTAACTGGTGGGCCTAGGCACATCAGGTGCCTGGCTAGCTCTATCTCAGGTTTCTAGAAACAAAGGCTATATAACGGCTGTAAACACAGCCTCCGGCCAACTGGGCCTATAGCCACCTGTGCCTGTAATAACAGCTAACCTGAAACATACTCATAACAAGGAACCTATGCGGGCCGACAAGGCCACCATGTTGTCTAGTCATCTGAAACTCAACAAATGAATACTGAAAGGCTATGTGACCAGCAAGGTCACCACTACTATCAAACTATGGCCCCACACGGCAAACATATAAAAGAAATACTAAACAGCTATAACAAACTGCACGGCCTCACACGACCGGCTCAACTGACCACAGGGAGATAAATCTGAACAATCTGAAAGCCTCTATGAGTAGTAATAGAAATGATCGGGACAGGGCCCCGACCTACCCATACTGTACAACAAAAGGAAAAGAGCTACACCTCTGGAAATCAGACTC
>JACEIK010001224.1:109424-125855 GCA_018107945.1 Datura stramonium
ATTATCACTAAGTTTTAAATTTCATAAGTTAAATTTTGTTATGAAATTTCATCTATAAAACTTGAAACTTTAAAAATTATTTAATTATAAAATAGAAAAATGGCCGATAACCGCTGTGTTTACAACTTTTTATGCTTCAAGGTCCTCGAGCTTAGTAGAAAATATTCCTCATTGGTGCCTATTGGATATTAAGCTACCTAAAGAGTAAAGCAATTTCTTTCCCAAAAATTAGAGCTTTTAGCTGTTTCACCATTTAGCATTTAATTTAATTTTTTTTTTTTGAGGTCACATGTCACTGCGTTTGGAGTATATTTGTTCATAATGTTATTACTGCATTTCTAAATAGAAATGGACCTTCAACTTGCTCTTCAAGGTCCAAGTCTGAGACATTACCCCATTACCCACCATTCATCCAAAACATTACTGTCTTTCATTAAATGAAAATACATTTACAAAATTCAACTTGTAATTGTTTGCTTTGTGTTAAACTCAAGCCTTTTAGGTTCTTATAAAGGAGTTGAAGGAATTTAAAAAGTCACCACAATATTTAAAAGTCTTATTTATTTTCTTATATTACGTGTTGAGTCAAAATCGAACAAATAAATTTAAATTAAGGGAATACTTATAATTGTCCCCTAGAGTTTTAAGCCAATTACTAATATACGGAAATAGGTCTATTTTAGTCCTTTAAATATAATTTTGAGTATCTTTAGTCTTCTAAGTTTTTGCTAAAATAAAGTATCTTTGGTCCAACTAATAAAATGAACATAAAAACTAACTATAAAAAAGATGACAGAAATCAATTTAAAAAAAACTCGATTGACTTTTGAATCGACCGAAAATAGACCAACTCACTCGATTTAATTCCTTTTCTTAAAAAAGTTATTTTAATTAAATTGATCGAGTTTGATAATTCTTTTTACACCAAAATATCGGAAAAATAAAAGCCCCGATCGAGCTCAATCAATTAAATATTTCACAAAACTATATTATAAATGTATTCAGAGCATTTTAAAGGAACAAGCTACCCAAGCTTACCTTTCATTTCCTGACTTTATTTTTAATTTATTAAACCTCCGTTAGATATGTTTATGAAAAGTTAAATTTTCATCGAACATATTTAGAGATAATTTATGAAATTTATGTAATATATAATTTGGAAAATGTCTCGGTGCAAAATTTTACATTTGAAAAGTCAAAGATAAACTTCCTGAAGGGACTAAATTGAATCGAATGTAGAAACTTGAGGATCCATTTTCCTTTCATCGAAAATAAAGGGACTGAAGAATGCAAAATTCCTTGTGAAGTTTCAATGATCCCATTTGTCAGAAAGGTGACCTGCCGTTTTAACATAGCATGTGCTTCTACCAGCTGTGTAGAAGACGTGAAAACGACGCACTACTATCCATTACTTTTTCTTATTAGACATTTTTGCCCTTCCCTCTACAACATAATTCAGCGCCTCATTTGAATTTTATTTGTAATTATATCAAACAAAAAGACCCCATTGTGTATACAAATAAAATAAAATTGAATTGAGTTAACCGGCCAGACTTAACCATGGTTAATGTAGACCGGAGGATTGGTGATAACTTGTATTCCAATAATGATATGTTAGCTGGCAACCAATCATAACCACGGTTAAGTTTAACTAACCGTGGTTCTCAACCGCAAGATTTTTTTTTTCCTTTCTAGAGTTGTCCGAGTATAAAAAGGGCTTCTCAGCAAGAACTATGCATCAGATCTGAAAATCGTTGGAAGAGGCGTCTTGATAAACGCCGTTTCTTTCGCTTTGAATTTGAAATTTGAAGGTTTCTGAAAAAGCAGCGAAAATGAGAGAGTGCATATCGATCCACATTGGTCAGGCCGGTATTCAGGTCGGAAATGCATGCTGGGAACTTTACTGCCTCGAGCATGGCATTCAGGTGTGTGTTTTTCACCATCTCTTTATCTTTTGAATTTTAAATTCGAATTGTTTTTTGTATATATCCGTTTGATTTTATTTTTTTTTACATTTACGTTCCTTTGATCTGAAATTTATTTGAATCTGCATTTTATACGCAGATCTATGTTTTCTGCTTGAATCTGTTTGAACAATATAAATGTTGTGCATTGATCGCTTCAAATGCGAAACGTTTTGTATAGATCTGTTTGAATTATCTATGTTTAGTCCTGTTGATGTAAAAAGCATTTGAATCCGCATACATTTCAATGTGCTGCATAAATGTCTGTTCAAATGCAGATGTTATTATATCAATCTGTCTGAATAATGGTGATATCAAAATGATATGAATGCGCATGTGTTTGATTAATAGAAAATTTCATTTCATTGACGTCAAAACATTTGAATCCACACTTTTTTTTTGTATAGATCTATTTGAGGCATAATTCTGTTTGAGTAACATCAATTGTTGGAACTTTTTTATATGGATCTGTTTGGATAACATGATGTCAAAATGATCCGAAAGTCGACTCTTTTCTTGATAGATTTATGTTATTTTCAATAGATTGGATGAATGTCCGTAGCATAGTATAGATCCATCCTCTATAATAGAAAATTATGTGCCCGTCTGTCTACCTATTTTAGGTGGATCATCTTGAATGCTATATTAACTCGTGTATCATATAGATTATTGATGTATTCCTGAGGTGCAAAACCTGAACATAGATGTAGGATTTATTGTGAATGAATGGTACTTAGTGCTGTTATTCTTTGAAACTTTAGCTAATGTATTCAATAGTTAGGTTCTTTTGTGAGATTGTATGAGATTAACTCAAATTATTTGGATTATATGTAAACATGTTGTACATTAGAAATGTATCTGTTGCAAAAGAACCTGTTCTATGCATTGCTGAGGATCTTATTGTTGTTATTTCTCCCAAAAGCCTGATGGCCAGATGCCAGGCGACAAAACAGTTGGAGGAGGGGATGATGCATTCAACACCTTCTTCAGTGAAACCGGAGCAGGAAAGCACGTTCCTCGTGCTGTCTTTGTGGATCTTGAGCCTACTGTCATCGATGAAGTCAGGACAGGAACATACAGGCAGCTTTTTCACCCTGAGCAGCTCATCAGTGGCAAAGAAGACGCAGCCAACAACTTTGCCCGTGGACATTATACAAGTAAATATTTGTATCTTATTACAGCTACGCATTTTGATTTGTTCAGCTTGATCAAGTTCTTATATATGTCTTTTTGTCTTGTT
Source organism: Datura stramonium (assembly GCA_018107945.1). Lineage (NCBI taxonomy): Eukaryota > Viridiplantae > Streptophyta > Magnoliopsida > Solanales > Solanaceae > Datura > Datura stramonium. Next base: position 112,629 of record JACEIK010001224.1, read on the forward strand.
TGCAGTTGGGAAGGAGATAGTTGATCTCTGCTTGGATCGTATCAGGAAGCTTGCTGATAACTGTACTGGTCTTCAAGGTTTCCTGGTTTTCAATGCTGTTGGTGGTGGAACTGGTTCAGGTCTTGGGTCACTTCTGCTCGAGCGTCTCTCTGTGGACTATGGCAAGAAATCAAAACTTGGTTTCACCATTTATCCATCACCACAGGTCTCAACCTCTGTGGTCGAACCTTACAACAGTGTCCTGTCAACTCACTCCCTTCTTGAGCACACTGATGTCGCAATTCTTCTAGACAATGAGGCTATCTATGACATTTGCAGGCGCTCATTGGACATTGAGCGCCCCACATACACCAATCTGAACCGCCTTATTTCACAGGTATCGATTGTTATATCATATGCATTACAATTAACTGCAAGGTTTCTCTAGTTGGGGTATTAATTTTTGTGCTATCTATGCAGGTTATTTCTTCACTGACTGCTTCTTTAAGGTTTGATGGAGCCCTGAATGTTGACGTGAATGAATTCCAGACCAACCTTGTTCCCTACCCCAGGATTCATTTTATGCTTTCATCCTATGCTCCTGTCATTTCAGCTGAGAAAGCCTACCATGAGCAGCTGTCAGTTGCAGAGATCACCAACAGTGCTTTTGAGCCATCTTCCATGATGGTCAAGTGTGATCCTCGTCACGGCAAGTACATGGCTTGCTGCCTTATGTTCCGTGGTGATGTCGTGCCAAAGGATGTGAATGCTGCTGTGGCTACCATCAAGACTAAGCGCACCATCCAATTTGTTGACTGGTGCCCTACTGGATTTAAGTGTGGTATCAACTATCAGCCACCAACTGTTGTTCCTGGAGGTGATCTTGCCAAGGTGCAAAGGGCTGTATGTATGATATCCAACTCTACCAGTGTTGCTGAGGTCTTCTCACGCATTGATCACAAGTTCGATCTGATGTATGCCAAGCGTGCTTTTGTGCACTGGTATGTTGGTGAGGGTATGGAGGAAGGTGAGTTCAGTGAAGCTCGTGAAGATCTCGCTGCTCTGGAAAAGGATTACGAGGAGGTTGGTGCTGAACTGGATGAAGGAGAAGATGATGATCACGAGGAATACTAAGCAACATGATGGCTTTGTTTGTTGGGTCTAAGCAACATGATGGCTTTGTTTGTTGGGTTGTATTTTCCTTTGGGTGTTCTTCAGTTGCTGCATTTTAGATATATCCACTGCTATTTAGTATTTCAATGGTGTCTTGTACTGAAATGACTTCTGCTGCTATGATGAAATCTAAAACGTGCTTGTTTGTGTAAGGTTGTTCTGCCTTTAATTTTCTCTCATTTTTCTTTAAATGTTCCTTTATGGTTTAGCAGAAGCCAATATTCAAATTGGAACACAATAAAATAGTGCAATCTTTACCCTTCATCTAAACTGCTAGTGGACGGGGTGATGTTCTAAAAGTGTTTTGTCTAGTAGACAACCTAGTCCTTACCATCCTACTAATTGGGAAAGCCAATGTAAGTTGCTAAGTTTGCAAGTTTTATTGACAAGTTTAAATTTGAAAATACAAATCCTATTGCCGTACTCAGTGATATGTCTTCTTGTGCAAAGTCGAGCACGGATATCATTTGATTGATGCGGTTGAGCAGTCTTCTATCGATTCTGATGTTTATTCTATTCTTATGGCTGAAATATGCAATGCAAATTGTCTTGCTGAAGCTGTAAAGCTTGCAAGTATGATGGTAGGGAAAGGAATTCAGTTGAAAGGTCCTTATGTTAAGCATGTAAGCGAGTGTCTTAGACTTTGTGGGAAAGAAGATTTAGCTTCAATCAACGGTAACATTAAGAGCTGTTGAATGATCGAGATATCTTGATCCTACTGTGCACCAAACAGTCACCTTGCCATTGAGATCGATCGTCAGTTGTATGGAACATTTCACGTAAATGAATTCTTCTTCAGTTTTGTGCAATCAACCAAACTCATATTTAGTTGTAGACTTGTTAGGGAATAAATGTTGGTGGTATCAGCTATGCGCACAACACTTGGTCATCCTTCCTATTCAGTTAGTTGCCAAAGGCTATACATGAGCAGGTATGCTGCAGTTTCTCCTCTTATATGCCCCCCATATCACTCCTTCACCCCCTCACCTGGTTCAATTTCTTCCTTTGGGGCTTGCTATGGAGTCATATATACAGAACCTTATCCCTACATTATTCATTTTATCGGCACATTGAACTCTATGCTTTGGAATTGGAACACCCTAATAACTGGATGAAAAACCATGATCTTTCATCAGCGACACCCTGTGCTGCTGCAAGGGAGCATATGTAGAAATCAGATGGTTTCATTAGCTCATGAAAACTTCTCGCACTGGCACTACTTGACAAAGAAGGGTCTTAAGACGACACATCCTTATTGGGAAAAAAAGTTAGCTGATAGTCCCATCAACCAATATAAACTACGGCTTTTGAAGTGAAGTTTGGGTTCCTCCAATTCAGGTCTTTGGACTAATGCTGATTTTGAATGGAACCCAAGTAAATTTGGACAAATTCACACACTTTGCTGCTCACCATGCCATAAAATTCATCAATAGCTGACCATTGTGAGCTGATTTGAGAACCTAATAAAGAGGTTTGTGAGGCCAAAAAAAGGATAATGTTGGACTTAAGGTGGGAGGTTATGGGCAACCGTGGCCATTTCGGCAGCAGAGACAACTGCTGGTATTAGTGTTTTGACAATGACCATTTCTTATTCAGCAAAAGTAGACATGTTAATGTCTATGTATTTGGGATTATGGGTTATTGCAAATTGATCAAGATTGTTAGTTGTGTATGGAATAGATAATTGATGGTTGATAGCTCCACTTCCCCTGTTCCGATTTTATATGACCAGGGGATTAAGATGAGAATAGAATCTTGAAGAGCCCACATGCTCTATATTAGCAACAAAAGAGCTGATCCAAAGAGGGTTTCGCACAATGGATTATTTTAAGGGGTTGGATTTGTAAAATGAACTGGGTACTGGCCCTCCATGTGTCCCCTCCGTTAGACCCGGGAAGAATTTATCAGATGTCATGGGTAACTATCTTTGAAAACTCACTCTGAGGGTATTAAACTATTACTCAAAGCAGAAGGGTATATATGACCCTTTACCGTAAAAAATTATGCCAATTCTGAAGTCCCGTACTAAAAACATGTTAAGCAAGTTTGTGTTAAAACCAGATGAGTACATGACCTGAGTACTTTTACCATCGTCCCATTCTTTGGATGAGACGATTCTCAATTTCCAATCTCTTCTTCATCAACAGCGTATACCTGTCAATAAGGTCTTGATCTGCAGCAGGCACCGCAAGCTTGCAGCTTAGGGATGTCTCCTCCAATTTCCCGAGATACATATCAGAGATAGGCACAAATTTTCCCTTCTGGTTGCACAACCAACCGTGAGCAGCTCTCAAGGCAGCACCAAGGGAAGCTGAATCTGTTGAAGAAAGTGAAAGCAATCTTCATCAACACCTTGAAAATCTTCTTACAAGAGTATGGTCAAATTTCCTCGCTCTTACAGTATAGCACAATGTAAGAGTATGCTCAATGGAACTGTTAGCAGAACAACACAATGAGTTTGTTTACCTGTTTTTTGGACAGTATAGACATTGCAACCAAAAATAGAAGCAATCATTCTCAGGATATGATCATTTGCAGATGCTCCCCCAGTTGCAATAATCTTTTTGGGCGGAGATGGCATTCCAAGTCTCTCGGCATGAGTTCGCATGGAGAGTAACTGCCCCTCAATTAATGCCCGAACCTGTAAGTAGCATTTACCTCCATTTATGTTTGTGTCTCTAGATACTAACTGCAATCCAACGGCCACTTACCTCTGAAGGTGGATCAAACTCCTCTACTTCGTGTTCTATTACTCCATCCATGGAGTCACCCGTGAAATTATCAAGAATGTAGCGGTGGAAACCAACTGGAGACCGAGCTTGTGAGTTTTATCATAATCTTCTTATGATATGGGAAATAAATCAACTGGGTTATGTCAGTTTAATTGTATTTTAGGAGTGCACTGACCTGGAAGAGGAGGAAGTATTTCATGCTCTTTGTAATAAAAACCAATCTTTCCACCTTTTGCAAGCAAGAAGTGTACAACGTTTATAAAGAAGCTACAGTTTACGAGATTTGAATCAAATTTCACTAACCATTCAGAGGTGGAGTTTGCTGTAAAAATATATTGAAAACCTCCCAAGATCCATCTGCGTAGCAATCACGTATATCTACGAGGGTTTCAAGTATTTTCCAATAAGATCTACCCCAACTGCACAGACATCCCTACAGTAGTAAATCAGATACAAGCAGAGTACCTTCACGAGTCAAAGAGCCATTCTTGTAGACCAACATTACCATGAAGCTTTTGATATCTACTGGATTAGGAAATACATGCCCATCTAAGCTAGGTCTATGGTCAGTGGCAATCCCGAAGACCTGGATAATCAGCATGGTTGCATATAAATCATGTTACTAAGAGTGCAAATAATCTATCTTGATTTTTTCTTCTCCCAAATATGGTTCAATCTTCGAAGAAGTACAAGAGAAATAGAGGGGGGAAAAGGAAAAGTAAATTGGCTCTTCTGCACATATGGTGTCTTTATGCATCACTTTGACACTAAAGTCTGTTGTCACTTTGAATCAAATGTATATCTATGGAGTAAGTACACCAGTTTTTACTACAACATTTGTTTGATGAAGTTTAACATGCTATAAGTGCAAAGCTCTTTTTCTTAGAAATGCGGCAATGCAATGTATGCATGCAAGACAACAAGCTTTTAGTCTCTTACAGTGTCACTTGTGCCGAGACTGATTGCTAGATCTCCATAAGCGCTGAGGGTCAACCCTACAGGATCCAAAGGTTCAGTTAGTAGTAGTATGCCTATATATGGAAACTGGATTCTTGTCGATGGCATACAACAACTGCTACCATGTCTCAATCCCAAACCAGTTCGGGCATGTGGACAGCTATAGAGAATCTAAAACAGGTCGATTACAACTGGCAATTGAATATACAAATAAAATGAGGCATTGCACTAGAATCCCTAGTGGCGCAAACAACAGCTGTTTAAGTAGATAAAACATCAATTCTCAAAAAAGAATATTTTAAATTCTTATTCATCATGGAAACCGAAAATAAACAAGGAATTCACCTGCTAAGCTGTTAGGGTTGTCTCCAGACCATTGAACAACTACACAATTTTTGTTGAAGTGGTACCTGCAGCTGTTTCTATCAGAGAAACATAAACTAACAGAAGAATGAAGCAGAAATTGGCATCATAATGAGTGAACGCATCATAGATAATACAATATTCGTTATCGTCAGCACATTATATGCAGATATGCTTTCAGATTAGACTTGAATATAGAATCATTGGTCCAGCAAATGCCTGCGAATTGAAGGCAGAAAATATTCAAAGTGATACACGAGATGGCAAATATTTATATGTTACGTTTTGTATCAGCTTAACTTTGATAGGATGCTACAATAACAACAATAACACAGTATAATCCAACAAGTGGTGTTCAGGGAGGGTAGGGTGTATGCACACCTTACCCCTACTTTTGTGGGGTGTGGGTATAGAGGTTGTTTATGATAGACAACTTCAATAGGATGCTAATCAGCTAAAATGCAGGGCGGAATACTCATACTGAAAGAAACATTACTCTTGAGAAGAAACGAGATAGCTTTATAGAATCAGATATAAAAGATGAACAGAAGCAAAGCCCAGAATGGAAAAACTATTGTAAAAGGCAACAAAAAATTGTAAGTAGCACGTCGATTGTCGCTGACCTCTCAACATAATAGGAAGCAATAGAACCAGCAACAGCATAAGCAGGAGCTAACTCCCCAAGTTTCTCCTCTAAACCAGGTGCAGTAGCCTACAACAAACACAATTTTGACACAATCAACTGCAACACTTAAATAAGCTATCAACTTCCTTTTAATCCCAAATATGGTAATATGGAACATGATTACACTAGATTTCAAGCACAAGAGACAACCTCCAGAGCTATCTTGGACCAAGTTCTGTGCTCAATGTCCATGAGATTCATTCCTGCCCCATCAGTTTGATCAATGCAAGCATAGCCAGCTATAAGCAGAGACGCCATAAAAGAACTAACTAGGGATACCCTCTCTGTATTCTGATAAATTTCGGACTGTGTTTCAAAAATCTTTCGAATTTGAGGACCAACATATCTTTCGTGTGCACGAGAACCAGTAAGTCTAGCCAGCTCTAGACCACCACCAACAGCTGTCTCAATAGCTTTGCATTGTTCAGTGGTGCTGCAGTCCATCCATATGGGCGATTCTTTGATCGAAAAAGCATCAAGAAATTGATCCACAAGAGGTTTTTTAGGATCCAATGATGATAGTATTTCAGAACTCCCATTCTTCCAATACACACTACCATGCTGCTGAGCACTACCAGAAACAGCTGCAATTTTTCCAAAGTCCAAATTTGACTTTTCAAGTCTGTGGAGAATTAGGTCTAATGCTTCCACCCACATCAATGTTGGTGACACAATTCTGCCATTAACGAATGGGTCTCGAAAGACTCCACCTTTGGTATTGTAGTGAGGCAACTCAGAATCATAGTTCACAAGTTCTGATATAACTATGTTGAGACTAGCATCTAACACAGTTGCCTTCAGTGACCTAAGAAATCAAAACCCATATAAGTTCTTTAGTTAAAGATCCAATTTTTATAACCAGTTAAGATTCTTGAACACTTTGAAGGATACCCAGTTCAAGAACAAGCAGAAGCAGAAGCAAGCGAAAGGGGTTAAGCATACTTCTTTTATGATTATGGATAAAATCAAGTTGGGAAAAACAGAAATTTTGATCAACTTTTGCCATCCAATTTGCAATTGGAGATGTGAAAGAACTTACTGAGTGGAACAATCAAAACCGAGGAACAATGAGTCCTGAGGGAGGGAGCAGTCCTCCATATAAGAAAACTTTATGAAAAATTTAAGCAACTTGGTTGAATGGGTTCATTTGCTGGGAGCAGCTGCTGCTGTTCAGTACCATAATATTCAAAAGAAGATTATATTTCTGACAGAGAAAATCACAGTATCTAAAAGATTTTAATACTTCAAGAGAATGAATCTCAATAAATATAGAATTATCTCAACTATTGAAGGTGGAAAAGTTAATTTTGAAAGGTAAAATTTGTCCTGATAATAATTAACTTCCAAAAATAAAATTTAATCAAGTGGGGAGCCTTTACTTTCATAAGTCTGAGTCCCCACTCCCCAGTCATGTGGTAGACCTTCCGTGATAAAAATAAATCGATTTTCAATTGTCACATGTGAGAATCCAACAATCAAATTTTCATATTTGGTTAAGTTTTCGTGAGGTCGAAAATGCTTATCCTTTTAGTAATACTTAAAATATTAAGATAAGAAGCAAACATAGACAGCTCCATTAGCCTAAGATGCAAAGAGGTAGATGAAGGTCACCATTTTAGTACAAAAAATGATTTTCGAGGCTAATTAATACCCATAATCAAAATCCTGCATTTTATTTTGAAAAAAAAATTATCCCTTATACTGCGTACCAAACGAGCCCCACCACTTCAACATGGCATTTTGCATTTGAGAACCTCTTGCTGGAGAGCAAATCATAGCATAGATACAGTTCTGTTTCAATGACAGAGTGCAATGTGATTATATTTACACTGGCTATCTTACTAGTCTCTAATTCATTTATATGTTATATGTGGCATCATGAGTAAAACTTAGGCACGAATCATCATGAATTCAAATATTCAATCATCTGATAGCCTTGTCGAATTTGTTTACAGAGAAGTAATTCTAATGAAAAAGAAAAGAAGAAAGAATGAATTTAAAGAAAGTTCTCCTCAGGCTCAAGAACAAATGAAAGATTCAAATAATCCGACAATCTTTGCTTCTCTTAAATTATTTGGAGCTGGCTGCGTTGAATAATCTCAAGATCACAAACGCCCCAGCTTTTCAACGAGACGATTCTCAATTTCAGTTCTCTTTTTCATCAACATAGCATACTTGGCGACAAGCTTCTGGTCTCCTGCTGTAGCTGCGAGCTTGCAGTTAAGTGATGTCTGCTCCATCTTGTCCACGTACATGGATGAAATTGGCACAAAACTACCCTTCTTGTTGCACAACCAACCATGAGCAGCCCTCAAAGCAGCACCAAGGGAAGCTGAGTCTGCAAGTAGTAAACAAGATTTAAGAGACAATAACAATCCATCCACGTCATTCTTGATTAAGTAGTTGCAGCAGTAGTCATTCTTAGTTAGGGATAGCGATCTACTGGATAAGCAGTAGGCCGGTGAGGTATTTAAGTGAAAGGAAACAATCAGGAGATTAACTAACCTGGCTGTTGAACTGTGTAAACATCACATCCAAAGATGGAAGATATCAAGCTTAGAATGGAATTATTAGCAGAAGCACCTCCAGTTGCAATTATTCGCTTTGGAGGAGAAGGCATTCCGAATCTTTCAGCATGAGCTCTCTTGGAAAGAAATTGTCCCTCTACAATGGCTCGAACCTGCAGATAAATTTGTGATCCATAAATGTAAGTTACTTCTGCTTGAAGGTCCACTTGATATCTATGCACAAAACGTGCAATAAACAGGCAAGTATCTTAACAAGAGCATTGTTTTAACTCTAACCTCAGAAGGGGGATCAAATTCTTGCACTTCCTGCTCTTTTATTCCATCAAGAGAATCTCCTGTGAAGTTCTCAAGGATATAGCGGTGGAAACCAACTGCATCAACCAGTTATCTCTTACTTAGAATTACCACCATAATGGTTTTGATGAAAATAAGTAGCAAGATGCGTGAGAACAAGACACACACTCACATATAAAGATCAACTTACTAAAGTTAAATGCTAACAAACTGAGGATGTCCGGATGATATTTTTAGGGCCTCAACATCTCCATGTGTTATTTCCATGCAGACTAATTGGTCATCATATGCCATAGCCATTGTTCATCTTTTTGACAGTATATTCTCTTTAGACACATAATAAAGCTGTTTCCTTTTCAATGTTAAATCTAGAACTCATTTAGCAGCTAAGCTGTCTGTGCAGAATTTGTTAACTCCTCCCCGCACACAGATATAGACAAGTATATCTACATTAATCCACTCCAGTTTGGGCTTCGATTAAGGTATTTATTTTTCAGCTTCCTGCATTGTCCTATACCTGTTCAGGCAATAATTTTACTTCTCTTCGTCTCTTTGTAACTCAAGCTTATCTAACACAAATAGAGTAGGTCAATACACTGAGGGCCAAGAATAAAGGCCGATCCCCCTTCCCAGACCTGCTGGCATCAGATAAGAAAGTAAAGATGCCAGCCAAAGTATTTTAACTTCTCTCCCTCAATCAAATGCTAAACTGTCGAACCAATAACAATAAAAGTAGGAGTTGACCCCAAGTTTTCCCTTGACAAAAAGCAAAGTAAAAGTTTGGAGAAAAGCCAGTATGACAAGACCTCATTCTCAACATAGATAAAGCAAGACCCTAGTGAACTTACCTGGGAGGGGCGGCAGTATCTCAAAATCCTTATAGTAAAAGCCTAATCTGCCACCTGCAGCAGATATCAGAATCATTTCAAATACCAGAGAAAAAATAGTACTTTTACATGTACATTATTGTTTTACTCACCATTTAGTGGAGGAGTTTGCTGCAGATATTTGTTGAAAACAACCCAGGACTTTTCAGCATAACAATTGCGTATATCTGTCAAGGATATGGTTCATACTCGATAAAATCAACTTTAGGTATTAATCCTTTTCCACTATCTGCTGACATCAATATTTTACCTTCACGAGCTAGTGACCCATTCTTATAGCACAACATTATCATGTAGCTTTCAGTATCAACAGGATTAGGGAAAACATGACCTTCCATGCTTGGATTGTGATCCTTCGTTATTCCAAAAACCTTTTAAAAGAAAAGCATCATTTGACCTCCATCTCAAGAATATATACAACACTTTATTCAAAGAATGCTTGGCATAATGTAAGTTGTAACAGATAGTAGTAAGTCCGGAGTGCTGTGACAGAAGCACTAAATGCATAGGTCAAGCCGTCAAGATTTTAGTCCTTTAGCTAGAAGAAAGTATGATAAAGTCCCCTCACACCAGCATTGTTTGGCCCTTCATGCCTTTACGTGGTGATTTCCGATTTGTAAGTAGCTTCATGTTCTTTGGTCTATTTGCATAACAATTATCAAAAGTCGAACTATTATATCATAAAGAAACAAAAAGAGGCAATATTATGATACTAAAAACTACCCAAACAAATGGAAAAAACCGCAACTTACTTCTATTTGCATAACAATTATTATCAAAAAGTTGAACTATTTATATCATAAATTAAAAAAGAAATCAATATTATTGGTATTACTAACAACCAAAACAAATGGAAAAAACCCAACTTACTGTATCACTAGTGCCAAGACTAATTGCAAGATCTCCTGGAGTATTTAAAGTCAACCCTACACATCAGAAAGCCAAGTAATCAGGAGATAGTAAACTACGGACTAATACAATTCCCAGGTTGATATACATGAAAACCAGTACTGTTCAAAGGCAGAATGGCAAATCACCAAAAAAGAAAAAAAGAAGATATAGTTCTAAAACAGTCAAGTGCGACAATTTTTCTAGACCTCCTCACATGCGAAATTATGTCTCAAGGATTTTATCAATTTATCATACATCAAACTTGTGAGTGAATGTTTACAAGATTACACCAAAAGCTCTAAGATAATTGAACAATATATAAAGCCTAAAAACTAGCTGATGGCTCAGACCTCAGAGCATTCTATTTTAGGTCCATACTTCAGTAACTCGAGACTCAGCCCCATCCCCATCAACTTTGACGGAGAAAAGTTAGGATGTCAAATTGGGAACGAAATACAATTGAACTGGGCCTTCATAAGTTTGACATATACAGTATGAGAATCAAAACCATCAGGCGTTGTGCATCATTTGCAATAAACTATACAAGTGAACATCCTAAAGCAATGACCAATAGCAAGTGAGAGAAGTATCTAACAGAAAATACACATAGAATTTTCAGCAAAATCCTCTCACCTGCCAAGCTGTTGGGATTGTCTCCAGACCATTGAATGATCAAACAGTCTTTGCTGAAGTGATACCTGAAAGATGGTTTATATAAGATTTAACTTGCAGATAGAAAATATAAGGAAAAGTATCTATACTAACACCTATAAAAGAGCAAAGAGGTTTTGGCGGAGAACATTGTGAACCCAGCTAAGCACTTCAAATCAAAATGCCTCTCTAACCATCCACCAGCAAGAATAGAGAAGAGGCCAATAGAGACATTGTATTGAATGCAGAGGTGGATCATGATTTGAACTTTATGGGTTCTAGTTCGGGATTCTACCACGGCCCATTTGATTTACAGGGTAGGAATTCTAATGGGCAGTGGCAAAATCCCGAACTAGAACCCATAAAGTTCAAGTCACGATACACCCCTTGATTGAATGGATGATTAATTTGTACTAAATCTTCTCTGAAGATCCAAATATCAATTTGATCATCATCCGTGAATTTCTAGGTAAGGACACAAAGGGGCTTAAACATGAATCCTCCCATGAACACCCACTGATTTAGCTCAAGAATATGGTCTGAACAAAAAGAGGAAAAAAAAAGAGCCTTAAATTCCTTCTGAAAACTAAGTTTAAAGCAGGAAAACCTATAATGATCTACCTCTCCACAAAATAGGCAGCAATAGATCCAGAAACAGCATGTGCAGGAGCTAATTTTCCAAGTTTTTCCTCCAAACCAGGAGCTGTGGCCTAGAGAACCCGTAAAGCACAAATTAACAAACCAACAAGATTAGCATTCAACCAAAAATCTAACAAAGAATAATAGATAAGCATCAATTTCTTCACTAACACATTAACATTCACCAAGAACTGCTAATAAAAATACTAAATAGAACAGGAAGGCATTCGGTCTAGTATTATGATTCTAGCTTTGGGTGCGAGAGGTGCTGCCTTCCATTCTTATTACAAAGCAGAATACCTTCAAAATGATTTCAGACCACGCTCTCTGCTTAATGTCCATCAAATTCATCCCTGCACCATCGGTGTGATCGATGCTGGCATATCCCCCAATAAGCAAAGATGCCATGAAGGAGCTAACAAGGGAGATCCTCTCAGTATTATGATAAACTTCTGGCTGTGTCTCGAACAATCTACGGATCTGCGGACCAGTGAACCTCTCGTATGCACGAGAACCAGTAAGTCTAGACAACTCCATTGCCCCTCCAACAGCTTTCTCAATCGCCTTGCATTGTTCAGTGGTGCTGCTGTCCATCCATATTGGAGATTCCTTTGTCGAAAAAGCATCACCGAGTTGCTCCACCAATGATCTCTTAGAATCTAGAGATGATAATATCGCAGCACTCCCTTTCTTCCAAAACACACTACCATGCTGCTGCCCACTACCTGAAACAGCAGCAATCTTCCCAAAATCCAATTTTGATTTTCCAAGTCTCTGAAGGATCAATTCAAATGCCTCTACCCACATCAAGGTGGGTGAAACAATTCTGCCATTTACTAATGGATCGCGATAAACACCACCTTCAGTTTTGTAATGGGATAACTCAGAATCGAAATTAATCAATTCTGCAGCTACAATATTCAGATTGGCATCAAGCACAGTAGCCTTCAGTGACCTGATAATCCACAAAATTTCAAAAGCTATAATATCCCAGTTAAATAATTTTTCATGAAATCCCAAATAACCAGTTGATAATAAACCTAACCCGTTACAAGAAAATTTTAAACACGTAGGAGTATTAACCAAATTGATCGATTCCGTTATGAATATTAAATACACCCAATTAGGAAAAGAAACACATATGGCACCGATCAATCGATAGGACTATCAAAGATTCTGTAAATATGAACAATTCGAGAAATCAGAAAGAAAGCATAATTGATGAGGAATATATACTCAACTGAGTAGAACTGTCAAAGCCAAGAAAAAGAGCATCTTGTGGGAGTGACGAATTCGCCATTGGAACAGGGAAAGCTAATCCAAATCCAATAAAGAAATTTGGGATTTATAGTAGGAGGTCAAGATTCTGGTTTGATACTAACGAGATGGAAAAAAGAAGATTATTATAGGAGAATTTGATTTGGATAAAGATACATCTTTGGATTTAA
>JACEIK010001224.1:163088-173293 GCA_018107945.1 Datura stramonium
CTTAAAAATTATATGAAAAATAATATAAATTACAATTATTTCTTATATTAAAAGAATACATTTTAAATATCATCAAAGTTTATATTGTTTAATTCTGAAAAATAAAATTGTGACTAATATTTTGAAATGAAAGGAATAATTAACTTTGACCCATCAGTCTTGGTAATATGAACTTGGCCCAGTCAACTGTTTCAATGTAACCTTACCCATCCAAAATCAGATTTCATCAATATGGTCAAGTTGTTTCTCCTATATATGTGTATGTGTGTGAAAGCCTAGTTATTCATCACATTCTGAGTTACTACTCTTTTACAGTGAAAAACTTTGCTCCAAAAGCCATATCAGGTAACTCTCGTCTCCTCATGGAATTAATTTTTTGCTCTAATTTATGTGCTAAGATTCTTGATTTGTACTCCCTTGGTATCAAATATCTTTGGTGTTTTTTTACGCGCCTTTTAAGGAAATATTAATAAGAATTTTTTTTTACTGTTTTACTCTTATCTATGCTAGATGCCATATCATCTCTCCGAGATAGGAGAGTTGATTTTCCAACATAAATTTGGAAATGTTGAATTTAGTTGGATGATTTTATTATACCAAATTTTAAGTAACTTAATTTTGCTACTCCGATAAATTGAATGATCAGTTATGTACTAATTAACATTGAGTGTTAAATGTTTTTTTCTTGAGCCGAGTCTATTGGGAAACAATCTCTCTGCTTCTCTCAAGGTAGGGATAAGGTTTGCGACTTTGTGTACACTCTACCTGCAGACCCCACAAAGTGGGGTTTGAGGAGGGTAGAATGTACGCACGCCTTACCTGGGCGTATGTTGTTGTTAACATGTTAAAAAATGTACTGATTTTCTACAACTAGCCAAATTACACTGTGTAATTAACTTTAATCCTTTTTTCAAATTGCTAATCTACGTTTACTAGATGTCAGGTTGTTCAAATTACCAGCTGCTTTCACTAGCAGTAGTACTCTTACTGCTGCTAGTAGCAATTGATGCAAGTTCACAAAATCAATCAACAAAAGCAGACAAGATGAAATCTGCTGTCTTTCTATCACCAAAGTTTGTGCTGAAACCTGGATCAGTTTCTAACAAAGATTACTACAACATAGATTTCCCTAAAGGCCATATTGCTATAAAAGATTTTCATGCTGAAGTAGTTGATGAGGCAGGGGACCCTGTACCCTTATATGAAACATATCTTCACCATTGGGTTATTGTAAAATATTATCAACGAAAGAGTGACGAATTCAACCATTCGGATATAATATCTAAGGGCAACTCAGGATTATGTGACGGGGTTCTTAATCAGCATTTTGGGCTAGGATCTGAGACGCGAAAAACAGCCTCGTATGTTCCTGACCCTTATGGTATAGAAATTGGTAATCCATTAGACGTGCCTGAAGGATACGAGGAGAGGTGGTTTCTCAATGCACATGCCATTGATACGCGAGGGGTTGAAGATAGATTCGGATGCATTGAGTGCAGGTGTAATCTTTATAACGTCACAAAGGATGAGGATGGCCGACCTATAGAGCCAGATTACCTCGGAGGTTTAAAATGTTGTTACGATGAAACGAGATGCAGGTTGGAAAAAGGGTTCAAAGGTTCCAAGAAAGGCTTTTACCTCAAGTACACTGTGAAGTATGTTGATTGGGATGACTCCATTGTGCCTGTCAATGTTTATATATTAGATGTCACTGATTCATGGAAAAAGCCTGAAAACTCAACAGCAGTGGCAAAACATAAGTGCCAGGTTTGAGCTGTTTCCTTTCCTATTATGTGTTGTTTTCTTTATCTGTAAAACTTTGTGGTACCACTAACTTATACTATGTTGCTCGGACTAAAAATGTCACCTTAGATTCTCAAGAAGTAGTGCATTTTTGAAGGATCTGACAGGAGTGCAGCAACATTTTTTTTTAGTGTCTGAGCAATATATGTCTTAAAAACCAGTTGAATATATACAGATATTGTCATGTACTATGCACAGGACAATCACGCGAACGAATGATATTATGTCTTTGCTAACTGGTTCTGTATGTGGCTAACAGTTGAAGCAATTCCTGATTTCAGATTGAATATTCAGTGGAGTCGTGTTCTGCAGCTGCTGCACATGCACACGGTTGTACTCATACAAAGAAGAAAAGTTTTTCTTTTCCTGTTGGCGGAGATGTCATCTATGGAGTTGCTCACCAACATAAAGCATCTCTTGGTTCGACCCTCCATGGAGAGGTAATCTGAGCTGCTACTTATATTATGTCCCTGTGATTTTTCTCTACTTTCTAGTACAACAACAGCTCGGTATTGATTATATTCATTATATTTGAATTTGGCTAGGATGGACGCGTCATATGCTCATCTTACCCCATCTATGGTAAAGGAAAGGGTCCAGGAAATGAAGCTGGTTATGTAGTAGGGATGTCTACTTGTTATCCTAAACCTGGCTCTATCAAGATAAGGGAAGGGGAAACTGTTACTTTAGTGACAAATTATAGCAGTGTCAAAATGCATACTGGTGTGATGGGATTGTTCTATCTCATGGTTGCTGAAACATCACCAAAGGCTAATTCTGTCCTGCATTATACAGAAGGAGTAAGTTTTGAAGTGTAAATGCGTTATTGGCAACTTCTATAGTCAGACAGACCTCTCTATAACAGTCATTTTCTATGATAATAATATTTCACTATAGCTGCTAAAAAATTATGGGAACAAATGACACAGTTATAGGGAAGTTTTCACTCTTGGCACTAGAATTTGATTTTATTTCCTTGTTTCTGCAGAGAGGTACTGAGAGTGTGAAAGTGCACAAAGTTGTTGGGGCCTCGGCAGTGTTTGGAGTTGGACTACTTGTTGTTGCTACTGTATTTTGTCTAAATAAGAAAAGGAGAGAGGAAGGATATGAGTCTATAGTGATATGAGGTTTTTTCTGTTTGTTTACTCTGTTGCAAGTAGACAGTGAAAATGTGAAAGGAGGAATCAATTAGAATGAATTGAGAGAAAACTTTGATTTTCCTCCAACTATATCATTTCTTTAGGTTTAATTTGCTAATTCAAATATTTAATTAAAACATGTCTAACTCCATTTAGGGTTGTATGTCTGTCTTTCTCTCGAGTGAGCTCATTTTACAGATGAATTGTCAAAGGGTAGAACTGGCAAAATCAGCCCATGAAATCATAAACTGCCCAACTTATTTAAGCTTGAACTGATAATTGACTCGCTCATTTATTAACTCAGCCCAACTCATTTTAGTTCATCAAAGTTTGGGCTGATATTTGACCCAAATTGATTCATGAGAAATCTTGTCAAAATATTCTCAAAAAAATATTTTATTTTATTTAATATGTTATATTTAATCATAGTAAAGAAAAATATTAATTTTATAAGTTATCAATAGATAAAAGAACAAACAAAGCAGTTAAAACTTAATTAGAGTTAGAACAGATTGGATTATAACCGGCATTTTCAACCCAACCAACTTTTGAATGGGTTATTATTATTAACTCAACCCATTTTGACCCGCTTAAATTCAGCTCAACCCGTCTATTTGCCAACTATAATCAAATGATATGTGTTCAATCTGTGAGGTTCTGAATGACGAGAAAAAGAGATTTTTCCTTTGAAGAATGTGTTCAAACGTGCAATATCTGCTGGCCTCAAAATCCGTCAATTAGACAGCTGCTTTTTCTTCTTGTTCTTTAAAGAGCTTGTTTGAAATTATATCGAGGTAACCAAAATTTATAAAATAAAAGAGAAAGTTCCGTTAGAACACATGAATATTTTTAGCATGGAGAACTTGAAGGGATGATGATGTCTGTAAAGTGGGATAGCATAAGAATATAGTGAAACAATAGGGATAATATTGGTCAGCAGCACTTGCAAACCACAAGGGATAAGTAATACGAAGCAAAAGCTGGAGAGAGGTTTCTCAAAATTTTCCCTATCATCTACTAATTCTCAAAACTGAAGTCTTTAAGCTACACTTTCTGAAGGAAGAAGTCCCCCTAGATATCAAATTGAGACAAGGAATGGCACCATCATATTCGTAAGGACAAATAGACTGGGCAATTTGTAAATATCTGCAAACAAATATGTTTCAGAAAACCCATCCCTTCTTCCTAGAATTATCATCTCAAGTTAAGACATCAACCTTCTGTAAAAACTGTACCACCATGTAAGCCGAGTCTGTCAAGCCAACTTGCTATATTTATATGATACTCTTAACATGCATTCTTCCATTTTCCCTTATCAAGAGTTTGCTGCTTTCCCAACTGCTAAACCATATCTTCCGGTTGCCGTCAACACAAACTCCAGCTTCAGCACTGTTCACAACACCATAACAATAAGTTTTCTGGAATAAGCTAACAGAGTTCACATGGACAATAAGTATGAAATCGACTAACTGCTCTCCATTCAGACAGCTCGTGAAAACAAAAGTCCTCCAAGATTAAAGTCCACAAGATTGAGACTTACCTGACTGCCACCAATTAAGCAGCTTGAGTCTCGACCATTACGAAGGCTTGGATGAGACTCTGAGCAGCATTCGTTTGCTCAGGCGTCCCAGATATAATAATGACAGTCTCTGCTGCTCCAGGCTTGGGATCATTTATGGTGACTTTCGCATCAGAAATCTAGAAAATAATTAGTCAAACGAAGAGTCAAAAAGTAATATATTTTTCATACAAAGCAAATAATTTGTACTTGGCATAAACGACACTAAGTTTGGATATAGATTTTGTCGAAACATGGAAAAAAAGAGTTTTTGAAGTTAAAGTTGAAAAATGGTATTTGGAAGTTGAAGTTGTGTTGGAACAGGTATTTCATTTGAGAGAAAGTAGGAAGTTCTGTGAGTGGAAAAAGATTTTTCAGTTGAAAAACTAACCAAAAAACAGTCTAATGTATAACCAAAAAATGTTTCGAACAAACGGGGCTAGAATAGTGATATACTTCTTTTTTAAAATCCAAATAAATGGTAAAAGAAACTTCTTTTCAGTAAGCCTCCCATCTTTTCTGATATTGAAAAACACGGGAGCAAATCATGTAGAGAAAGACAAGAGGACAACTATAACAGTAAAATATTAACAAAGAAAAAGAGTACTCAGTAACCAAACAGGTAGAAATATATACAGAACGAGGGCAATAATATTTTTTCAAATACATACATTTTACATACACAAGGAGGGAGATCATATATCTCTTTATTGGACATGGCCTAGGTAAAGACCAATCAGAAACAAAAGGTAGAATGCAGAATAAAGGTATAATGCTAATTAGGGACATGGATCATACCTCACATATTTGTCGAAGACATCCCCCGCCTTCTCCATAGATTGCAGGAACGACAGATCGAGGTACAACTACTTCCACAGTAGTGTTGGTAATCACAGCGGGATTACTTCCTCTACATTAATGAAATTCATGTGTTGATATACATATATCATCAATGTGTAATAGAAATAGCAGTTATTCAAACATCAAGAAGAAAAATAAAGGAAAATGAAAGAGGCTGGTCATGATCTAGAAAGTACAGACCCTCCAAAGCTGCCAATACTTCGAGGACCTCCTGCATAGTCTGGAAAGCCTAGCTGCCCCCCACCTTCACCCAGTCCCTGCAATCCAGTTCAGGAAAATAATATCTCTATGACGTTTGTCATTTTTTTGGATCAGAACTTCCTATTCCAGCAGAAGCCGTGCTCTAAGACAAATCTGATGCCCATTTTAAATTACATTATGAAAACAACAAGCACGTGGTTACAAGTAAATTAGGTGGATCGAGCCTATGTATAAAAATCAACCAACTCCTATTTAAAAATCACAAGAAACTAGAATGGTAGAACCAACTGCAACCAAATGCTACCTGAGAACCCCATGGTGCTGAAGGTGGCATTCTATCAGAAATATGAGGTGGAATGCCTGGCCTATGGAAATTTTGCATAAAGGGAGGACGTTCATCATGTGGATGGAAACCACCATGTGGAGGTAGAGCATCAAACTTGTGAAATGGTGGACGAATGTTGGAGAACATGCCTGGAGGTGAAAATTCTCCCCTTCCCATGTGTGAAGCGAATGGAGGTACTTGGTCCAGAAACCCAGGGTGTGAAGGAAATGCATCACGAAAGTAATGATTCTGCAATCTGGTGGTAATCTGCAGAAGGGCTTCACGAACTTTTTCAACATCTCCATTTATCTGAGCAAACAAAAAGAAGAGTAAAAAGCAAGTCGAGAACTAGGAATTAGGCCTGTCCTAGAACAAACAAATGTTGCCATAGATATCACACTAAACCAAAAAAGAGAAAATAAAAAATAATAAATGTCAACCTAGCAACAAACCCTCTAAATATGTAGAAGAACTTCCAATTTTTATCAAATCATAACAAGCAAAATACACCTGAACTACTTCTTCATTTTCCGCTGCACACTTTGGGGTTTGATCCTTGCCTACAATACGAATATACGCTCCAGTTGACTTCCTCATTTCAGCAATTATACCACCACCTTTACCCAAGAGACACCCAATTTGATTGGAGAACACCAAAAGTTTTGCAACCATAACATTGTCCTGGTTCTCAGGTGCAGCCCTAAAAATTCGGGATTGGATGCGAAGGACAGCATCTTGCGGCAAAGATATTCTATCATCTGGGTGCTGCATAAATAGAACGACCTTAGTCTTTTATTATTAGGTTATAGAACAACAAAGAAGCATGATTAAGAAGAGGAAGGAAGAAATAGTATCAACTTTAGCAAAAAGAACAAAACCACCTCCCACCGAGCTGCCAATTAAGGGGAATCCAGGAAAAAGAAAGCAAATAGAGTAAGGATTCAAATCGTACTGCTGGACCGGAGATGACAATAACACGATCTTCAGAATCCCCTGCACCTTCCAGAACTTTGATTTGACACCCAGTCTCATGCTGAAGTGCTTTGATTATACTTCCTCCCTTTCCAATTATACCTCCAACTTTTTCGTCTGGACAAAGTAATCTGAAAGTCAAGGCATCGGGGATAGGATTCATCCGACCAGGTATACCAACTTCCCCATCACGAAATCCAAAAGAAGGTGGTCCCTGCCCAAGGTAAGGACGTGTTGACGATGGACGCAATTCCCGGTTAGACAAAGCATGTCCAGGAGACTGAGAAGATGGACCACCAGCATCAGCAGAGAGAAAATCCTGATCCCAAGAGGAACTCTCAAGTAATTGCCGAGTAACGTTTTCAAGAGCTTTTTTAACTGCATCACACTCCCCAGAAATCTGCAACATAACAATTAGGAATGTCTCCAGTGCTCTGGTCAATGTGACAAGATTCGACTAACAGAGTACTGCATAAAGCAGCAGACAATATACAAAATGATCAACTCTGTCAAACATGAGGCAGGAAATGTGATGCTGATGAAGCAGTATTCACCATGAATTCAACAAGTAAGAAGAGTATGCAACTTTCTCAAATTGAATTGTATAGATGCAAAGGGCCGTTTTGTGTCACCAAAGTTAATCAGAGCACCTCCTAACATAGAAACTACTGTTATATCATTACTAAGCTGCAACCTTTTAAAACATCGTAACATGCACACACAAAAGAACAGGGCAGAATTACGAATACAACAGAGGTAGATAGATGATCACATTGATGACAGTTAATGACAAAGCTGAGAGAATCAAGTTGACTAAGGCCCCATTTGGACATGATTTAAAATCATTGATTTGAGATTAGATTGATTTGAAGTTGAAGTTTTGTTTGGACATGCAATTTGGATTTCTTAAGTTGTATCTTTTCCCATGAACATGAAAACCCCACAAATCATGAAAACTATCAAAATTTCCCCTATTCTTATACAATCTTACCGTACCGAATGAGCAAGTCATAGTTCATAAACAAGATATTAGATAAGGCACCACATTTGATAAATCGCATATCTCGATGTTCCTCTTATAAATAAATGTTTGTGATTACAAACTTTCAAATACACATAATTATATAAAGATCCATTAGTCAACAATAGTATTAACTAGTTATTCTTTAATATAATTCTTTCACATAGTAGGGACAATCTCTTTACGCGGATTATGAATCTTTTTATTTTGCAAAATTTAAAATGATGGGTCTTTTTTCACAAAATATAAACTCATGGGTCAAGTTTTACATTTAAAAAAATTTGGAATCCCAAATCCACTTTTTGGAGATTTTGGGATTTGAAATCATGATTCTAAATCGCATGTGTAAATGCTGATTTGAAATCATGATCCCAAATCACATGTCCAAATGACTACTCATACTTGCATAGAATGAATGAATAAATATCAACAAATATACCTGAACCAAATCATCGGATGAAGATGCACATGAAGGTCGTTTGTCCCTAGGAAGAATCCGTATCTGTGCCCCACTTTCAGAAGACATCTGCTTTATCACACTACCACCTTTTCCTAGCAAGCAGCCCACTTGACTGGAGAGTATAAGCAATCTTATAATTAATGAGCGAGAATTATTACCCTCTTCATCTCCTCCATCCATTCCTACTCCTCCTCCTTCAACCATCCTATCAAATACCAAGAATAGAGCTTTCTGAATAGATTCAGTTTCCTTTTCAGTTTTGGAATTTTCTGCCGGAAGAGACACCTTATTCTCACCCTTATCAACATTTTCATCATTGCAATTGTCTTTTTTCTTAGTTCCACTCTCCTCAACATCAGCCTGGAGCTGTTCGGTTCCAACTTCGTCTTCTTTTCCTGAACCTACAATAACTATCACCCTCTCATCACAACCAACAATACTATCCTCAACTCGAACCTCTGCACCAGTCTCTTCTCGTATCCGAGAAATAATGCTACTATCCTCTCCGATAAGGAAATCTATTTTTGAAGCAGGCAATAATATACGAACAGACGCAGGTGATCTCTGTGAACTAAAAGATGATAACTTCTGCCACTTCCCTCGGTCATTTGTTTCTGTAAGGCTCCAATCATGTGGTCTCTTGGAAGGTGTCAACTTCATTGACATGTCTGCAATTTTTTTCGTAATAGATGCTCATTTCAGGAAAGAATGATATGCTTATAGAGGATGTATGAGCAAGGTATGGATTTTATTTTTTTTATTTTTTTGAAAAGTTGAGGTAATTTGGAACATTGCCAACTAGCAGACCCAACTTGATAAGGCCTGAACCCATGAATGCAAATATAATCAGTCAAACTCCATAGAGCCACATCGGTAGTGATTTCCGAACATTGTACACACTATTCTCTTCTATATGATCAGTAAGACACATTCATGAAAGAGCGATACCTGAATCAGGGAAAATGAATGTCCCAATTGCGAACCCTAGGGGTGACCAACAGCGCATAGTTCAGTCTGAGCATTTGGCATTCAAACTACTCTCCACCAACATAGGTGGAAAATTTAATTACCTTCTCACAAAAACCCTTAAAAACCTAAGGTATTTTTCATATCGGGGCCATTAGTCATACCTTCTTCTTCTTCTTTGTTTTAATTATATTACAAAGAAACCACGCACTTCATATGTACACTATATGTAACAGCAAACTATGCCCTAGGTTTGCAAAAGCCTAGAACCAGGAAAACAAATTTCAGCTGAAGCTTAAAAAGACGAACTTGTTAAAAGTTATTCAATGGACTGCAGTTATAAAGCATCTATGTCAATCAATATCACGGAATTCCATACCTACACATTTGCTAGTTACAATCTGCACAAATTTGAAGCTTTAATAGAAATCTTTGATTTATAATTTTAATTTTAGCAGGACCAATTTTTCGACATTTAGCTTGACCACTCAGTGTAACGGAAAGTTGAAATCGAGAAAAACTACAAGAGAAAACGAAAGAGTAAAGAAGAACTGAGGGATTCAGCATTTTTACCAGGTATATCGTCTGAGAAAAATCCGTACGGCTTCAAAGGCGGAGTAGGGTTCCGCCGGCAACGCTGTAATGGTGAAGATAAACTAGGTATCCGGCGGAGGTCAGGGAGAGTGTGGTGCTGTATACCAGAAGAACTGGGGTTTCACTTTTGTAATAAGTACTTTTATAGATAGTTGTATTTTATTTGCCTGGACATTTAACAAAAATATAGTCAAACAAAAATCAATACTGTATTTTAATAATTTTACGATATTTCTATCAATTAATAATAATTAAGATTATATGCACTATAGTTATTTATAACGGTCTAACATTATCTACATTCA